>JAXGGT010000002.1:5728007-5742374 GCA_035583425.1 Marsdenia floribunda
ATATATATATATATAAAGATAAGTTTCAAATAACAATTGAGAAGAAAAAAAAAAAGAAAAATTGAATGCCATTAATGAAATTTCTTCACTTTCAAGAATTCTGTTTTAAAGCTTTTTTCAGTGTGTATTTTCTCTACATATATGAGCTAAGCATCAACGTCAATGTGCAAGCATGTTTGTGTTATGGCCTCTTGTTGACCAAAATATACATTATGGGTTAAACCATTCTTCCTTATATAACAGCCTATTTTATATAGTCCAGCCCTGAAGGTTCTTTGTGTCAGAATACAAAACCAAGAAACAAGAATCTCAGTGCGAGAGAGAGAGAGAAGAGAGAGAAAGAAAAGAGGGCTTTTTTCCTTTCTAAATAAAAAATATTATAGTTTTTGAAAGTGGTGAGGGGGAGTGGATTGATTTTAACTTTTCCTTTGGAAGTTTTGTGGTGAATCAGACTAGTTTGATGGATGTTTTTGAGTTTCCATGGACAAAGTTTTGGAATAAACCATGTTTCTGTTGTTCATTAGGATAGAAGACAACTTCAATGTATACAAACAGAAGACCAAGTTAACAGAAGAAACAACCATACAAAGACACTCAACAACTATCCATGGCTTCTTCTTCTTCTTCTACTACTACTTCTACACTTCCAATCATTTACACATTTGTTGTTTTCTTATTTCTTGCTTCTTCTTCTAGTACCCTTGTCTTGTCCAAGCCTGTTGTTTCAGATTCCAGTACCAATGTTTTAAAGAATCAAACTTTCCGACCCCGACAAGAGCTTCTGAAATTGAAGAGGATTAGAAGTTATCTCAAGAATATCAACAAGCCAGCAGTCAAGACAATTCAGGCATTACATTTCTGCTGTCCTTTTTCTTAGTTCTTCAAATATATATATATATGTTTGTATGTATTTCTTTTCATTTGATTTCACGATCGTGTGTTTTTTTATCACTGCAGAGTGTCGATGGTGATGTAATAGATTGTGTTAAATCTCATCTTCAACCAGCTTTTGATCATCCTCAACTCAAAGGACAGAAACCATTGGTATACATTTGGATAAGTTTCAGTGTATGTGTCTTTTTTTGGTTCTTTCTAATAAAGACTTTGCTGAAAAGAAAGTTTTGGATCGTTTAAATGCAGGAACAACCAGAGAGGCCTAAAGGGAATGGCTCTTTTGATGGAATGGTGGAGAGTTTTCAGCTATGGAGTGATTCTGGTGAATCCTGTCCAGAAGGAACTATACCTATTAGAAGAACTACAGAGAAAGATGTTCTCAGAGCTAGCTCATTCCGCAGATTTGGAAGGAAAATCAGAAGAGTCCGACGCGATACGATGAGCAGTGATCATGAGGTTAGTTCAAGGAATTAAACACTAGATGCAAGCATATACCCAAATACAACTAATCTTTCTTGTTTCAGAATGAAGAAAACCAGAATTTTTTTTGGGGGTGTTGGTTGTTAGTTGGTTAAGAACTCTACTGCTGCTACTTTCTGGGTCTTTTTTTTTTCATTTTTTCTTTCCCTCAAAACGTTTACTTTAGGTCACTCCTATGGCTGAAAATGACACTACAACAGTCTTTTAAGAAAGGGGTTCTGGTCGGTTGTGAGGAAGAAGGAAATGTCCCATCAATTCTTTCTCAATTTACTTTGGCGGAAAAAGAGAAAAAAAAAAAAAATTGGCCTACAGCTGGGAATCTGCTCTCTTCAGATTATCTAAAACTTCAAAAGAATCTATATTCAGGCATCAAATCCTAGGAGGAAGAAAAAAAGAAGACTAGTAAACAATACAATTCTTAGTTTTTGATTGAATGAGTGTTCTTGATTTTCTTGTGCAATGCAGCATGCAGTTGCTTTTGTTAATGGTGATCAGTTCTATGGGGTTAAGGCAAGCATAAATGTATGGGCACCCCGTGTAACGGATCAGTATGAATTCAGCCTGTCACAAGTCTGGATCATTTCAGGCACCTTTGGCAATGATCTTAATACCATTGAAGCTGGTTGGCAGGTATGCAAGCAAAATCTTTCTCATATCTCCTCCATATCAGACATGACTAGGTGATGTTAGAAACTAATTGATTCATTGCAAGCAACCAAAATGAAAAGGTAGTAGTATAGAGTATGCATATATATATACTTCAAATAGTGAGATTCATGTCCATGTTTTTCAGGTCAGCCCAGAGTTGTATGGAGACAGCTATCCTAGGTTCTTCACATATTGGACGGTAACTACCCTGAAAACCTGTCCTTTTTCCATGTCCAGTTTAGACATGCATGCATTCCTGGTTAAGATTTCCCCGAAATCAGCATCTCTGAGGAGGAATTCTTTCTTTCTCTCTCTCTTGATCTGCAGACAGATGCATACCAAGCCACAGGATGCTACAATTTGCTATGTTCAGGCTTTGTTCAAACCAATAACAGAATTGCGATAGGTGCTGCAATCTCTCCAAGGTCATCTTACACTGGCAGACAATTTGATATTGGGATAATGATCTGGAAGGTATGTCTTGAAATCATTTTAGTTAAAGAAACTCATACCATAAATTTTACATTACAAAAGACATTAGTCTATGATCTAGTCAAAGGTACCATACCATGTGGGCTAACTTCTTGGTCAGCTTTAGCTCAAAATGTTAAAAAAGAATGGTTCTTTTCTTTATCCTTTTTTTTTTTTTTTTTTCTCTTTCTACTTCTGATCTTCACACCAATTCAAATATAATTGAAACTCAAAATTACCAAAAAAAAAAAAAAAAAAAAAAGAAAAACAGCAGTTTGTGCTAAAACAAAAAAAAAAATAAAAATAATAATAATAAAAAAGATATCAGTCAGCTTCATTTGTGTATATTTTATTGGAAGATAAACAAAGGTTGACTCATTGGCCAGTGACAAAAAAAAAGGAAAAAAAAAAACATCCCCCCAATTAGCCCATTACTTAGTTTTTCTTCTTTTTTTACGTTGTTTTCCAACTGTTCTTGATATTATATTATGAGATTCCCCTCTCTTTCTGCAATAAAATTTCTCCTCCTGTTCCTTTCTTCTGCTTTTAATTAATAAAGTACTTCCTGCTAGTTGACAACAACTGGCTTTTCAAGCTATGGTCTCCAAGCTGTGCACCACCCCCAACCCCACCCCTACCGCCACCCCACATCCCCTGTAGTTCTTTTTCCTCTCTAACACTTTATTGGTAGGACACACACATTAGTACTAGTAAATTTATTATGATTTCTATAGTGACAAAATACACTCATCATAGCACACACACATTATTCAATACAAAAACTTTCATTTTATTTTTTTTAATAAGAAGAATGACTCGAATATTTATTATATAGGTGTGTGGAAGGAGTAATTCTTGTTCTTGAAAGGCTAGTAGGGCAACATAGTAATAATAATAATAATAATAATGAACATTGAATGATTATTATTTCTTTTTTGGTGTAGGACCCTAAGCATGGACATTGGTGGCTTGAATTTGGGTCAGGATTACTGGTGGGATACTGGCCCTCAGTCCTGTTTACACATCTAAAAGGGCATGCAAGCATGGTACAGTTTGGTGGAGAAGTAGTGAACACAAGATCAATGGGATACCACACATCAACACAAATGGGAAGTGGTCATTTTGCAGATGAAGGGTTTGGGAGAGCATCTTATTTCAGGAATTTACAGGTTGTGGATTGGGATAATAGCTTAATCCCTTTATCTAATCTTCATCTCTTGGCTGATCATCCTAATTGTTATGATATAAAAGCAGGAAGAAATAATGTCTGGGGAAATTACTTCTATTATGGAGGTCCTGGAAGGAACTCTAGATGTCCATAAAAATTTATTTGTAGAGTAACCCTTCTTTTTTTTTTTTTGGGTTTTCTTCCTTCCTCTACCTTACCCTACCCTACCCTACCTAGGTTTTTGTAGGGTTTAGGCCATTTTCCAAATTCTTTTAGAAGAGAAAGTTTGGTTTTTCCTTTTTCTTTTTTTTCTTTTTTTTTTCCCTTCTTTTTTAAACTTTCTTTTCTGTATTTGGTTTTATATTTCAAGATTCAATGTATATGTCCGGAGAGTAATCAAAAAAAAAAAAAAATTACAAATGTTATATCATATCTTTCATACATTTTTAGAAAATTTTCCTATTGTATATAATTTTTTCAATCTCTGAGTCAAATAATTCTTTTTAAGAGATAAATTTTGGATTCCAAATTATATATATAAATATAATTTTAAATTGGTAATCTCACTTAAATTAAGAAAATTACGTACGAACTCACCAGTGTTATAATACAATCTTTAGGTTTGTATTGCTCATATATAATATATATATATATGTGTGTGTGTGTGTGTGTGTGTGCTAGGTTTGCATGTGCCAAAGCATGGGGAAGCAAAATACTAGGCGTCCTGTGTGTGTGTGTGAAGCTTCCCAACAACAACATAATATATTGCAAACATTAAAAAAATGACAAAATAAAAACAGCTTCAAAACGAAGAAAACAGCGAATATGACAAATCTGAATCTCAGTTAGGCAATCGAGACAAAGATAAATGTTTGTTAAGGCAACAGTAAACCCAACAATTACACACATAATTTGGGAAAATCCATCAAAATTTCCTTTGATCAAGATTCAAGAACATGGGTTTTTTCTTTTTTTTTTTTTTTTTTTTTTTTCTCTCTTGTAAGAAAAATGTAGAAAATAATGTTGTATTAACAGTACTTGAGATTACATGTAAGAGATTATTTTGTCTTTTCTTGCTCTCATGTCTGCTCCCAATCAAGTGATTATACATATATATATATATATATATATATATATATATATATGGATAATAATAAATAAATAAATGAATAAAATGTAAATAACTTTCATTCAATTCAAAGGGATCAAAATGTCAAACATAGAAATACAGGATTTAGTTTAGTTCGTTGAGAAAGATTTCATTAGTCAATAATGTGTGGAACTTGCTTAAATATAGGCCACCTACTAATTTTATAGATAATAAGCTTCAGTGACTTTCACTTCCCCTAATCCATAGAAAAAACTTGAGCATCTTTGAAATTTTATTTTTGAAGTATGGGAAGGTAAGTCAATGGCAGCATGGTATATCCAGAAACAAATGGGTCAAAGAGTTTGCTGTTGAACACCTCATAGTTTTGATACTATAAGAAGAAAGAAAGTTTTGACCAACTAACAAGTGAAAACAACTTGGTTTTCTATAAATAAAACCTCGAGTTAAAACAATTTGAATAGAACCATGAGGTGTGTTTGTTCACTTTGTCTCTTAATCCGGAAATTGAGAGTTTGAATCCTACCCATAGGAATGAAACATATCTCATAGCTAATTGTTTACTTCCAATGGGAGAGTACCCACAGCAAAAAAAAATTAATCACTACTACTATCGGTGATAAATATCTTTTACTAGACCAAAAACAACAATTTGAATAGAGAACTTCTACACAGAAAAGGTCTTTCGTAATTCAATTCCGGATTAATTGGATCCAAAATGACAAATACAAGAAGGTTAAATGCAAAAAAGAGAGAAAGTTTTGGTCCCCCATGAATAACATTAATACAACATGTCAGTGACTTGAACAATAAAGGACATAAAAGAGGTTTCCAGCATGTTATTTGAAAAAAAAAAAAAAAAAGCAATAAAAAAGCCAGCAGATAGAAGAAAAGAAAAGGACAATGCAAGCAAAGCCTTGCTCTCCATACAACAATAGGCTGAATGGTGTACAGAAAAGAACAGACAGACAAAATTATGTATACGATAATATTTTCTTCATTCAAAATTAAATGACTACTTTTTCCTAGCTTGGGTTGACAGAGACAATGGGGACACGGAAAGGGATTGGGGGAACAGGGAGTATGAAGGCTGCAAATGATCAAACCTAGGTGTTAACTTCAAGGAGGAGCATGAGCCAATTGATTGAGGGAAAAAAAATCTTCAAAGTTATGTCCAGGAGCAGCTCTTGAAGATGGTGGTGTCTGGAAGAGTTTAGCAGAAGCCATCAGAACTCAACTTTTCTTGACCTTTGTTTGTATCTGAGCAAAGAAAGAAATTTCACATGTTGAGGTCTCCATCCATAAGAGCATTACAAAATTGAGAATTGGAGAGGAGCTGACTACAAACCTTGCTGAAATCTATAATGAGTTATTACCTTCCTTCATGAAACAAGAATCGAACAAAACCTTCCTCAAAAAAGAAATGAAGCCTCTAAGTTCCATCCGTTACTCACTGAGACCTAACATTTATCAGAAGCGATGGCAACATTTGCTAGTGCATGGTCTATAAACAGAACAAGATCTTCTGGGCTACAATTCTGAGAATCAGAAAAATCAAAGAAGTTTTTATGCATAGCAGGCTCTATGGAATAGTTCATCCCATGTTGATCATACATTTTCGTGTAAGTTTCTTCTAGTGTTACACACAACTCCAAGAAAGACCTGTCCTCCAGAATTTCCTTGAAACTGGATAAGATGTCTTCATATCTGCATCGGCTGACGGTGCTCATCTTTAAAGCTATTCTTTGAATAGCTTTCAAATTGAAAATCATATGCTGAGCTCTTTGGGATAACCCTTCTTTAACATGGTAAAGTTGGTACAAGTTTGCAAAAGCAAAACGTGCCATGAAAGCAAAAAAATCACAGAAATTCATCCCTGCAAAAAGAATTTTTTGCCAATTGAGAATAATTGAAAGACTAAGAAAAACTCTACAGGAATTGGTGTATTATCAGCATAGAAAGGACACAGCACGAAAATAAAGGATTCTGGGATTGGGGAAGGTTCTATTGTTTCTCCCTCCATTGGTTATTTCACCAATATTTGAGTACATTAATTGTAGGCACCAATATTTGAGTAAGTTACTTTGTTATCATGCACTCACAAGTCACGACCTACTATGCTATGGAACCATGTGTCCAATGTCAACCAGCTGTTCACATTTAAAAGTTCAGTTTTGTTTTTATTCTGTGTCGAAGTTACTGGATAGAAACCACTATAGGAAGCAAACCCCAGCAGCTTATCTAAATCATCTGCTATCTGCTCTTTGAAACTCCATGGCAAGATCCTAAACTGGGCCCGACAGAAGTAAACAAAAAGTCGGCAGTGAATTCCAGGTTAAGTGTTTTTTTTACCTTTACAAGGGCCAGAATATAATAATGTTATAATCTGAAGGTGGTATGAGTACTAAGATAACATGCGTGAATAAATCCTGAACAAAAGATAAGATTAAGATCTACAATGTAGAGAAACAAAATTATATTTTGATCCTGAACAGATTAATATGATCAATGTGTTGCAACAAACCTGTATTAGCTGCGAGATTTCGCTGGCAAAGCCCCTCAAAATCATCACATATTTCCCTTATGTCTTCAATTAAATCCTTAGCTTCATTATAATCTCTCAAAAGCAAAGCCCACTGAAAGTGCAAACAAAACAAAATAAAGATAAAAATCTTCACCATTCAATATTTCCATTTTACCTTTCTATAGCATAAGTCAGCAGTTGGTTACTTACCACCCAAGATATGTTATATCCATTGAACCAGTTGTGATTTATTGATATTGTATCTTCCTGAAATTCAATATAGGGATGATCTAATAAAGAAATAACACCTCAACAGTTCTTGCTCAATTTGTTCAGTAATTAAAATCTTGACGATCTAAAGGGGGTGGGATACACACACTTTATCCCATTTTCTTTATAATTAGTCTAAAACCAAAAACGAAAAATGGAAAGCCAGAATATGAGATTCAAGAGGAATACCAGATTATGTACTTGATGGTACCATCCGCTAGGGACAAAGATTATCTCATTTGGTTCTTGAGTGCATTCCCACCAAACAGCCTGCAATTGTGACATGCAACGTATTAAAACCTTTGAAATTCAACAGCAATTGCAGAAAAGAATTCATGATCTACCTTCTTAAAGTCAGGGAATTTCTTTTCACAAACATCCTCACAAATGTTATAAACAGAGTTTTTCATATACCTGTGAGATTGCAAATACTCAAGTTTCAATTCAGATGCATCACAATTTAACTAAGATTCACATTTCATGCAATGTAAATGAGAAGTTTTTAAACCTGCATGTCGGATTCATGTCAAACATTAAAATGAATTTCTTAGCTAATATATGGGATTAGTCACAGTATTAGAAGCATATTTTTGTAGCTAATTTGTCACACTGACAATGCATAGTAGATTAGTCCTTCGTATAGCATCCCACTCATTAGAAGTATATTCTGCTCTTCCCCCACCCTCCCCTCTCTTCAGCACCCTTAACGAACATGTAGAACAAATAAACAGCAGTCATGTACATAATGAACAAAGAACGAAACATTTATTAGTTACTTTTGTTTTATGCACAGTAAGGACCAAGAAACTTGTCAATCTGCTTATTCATTTTCACTTATACTAATCCAAAAACATCTATAGATTGACTATGCATTAACTAATCCAAAATAATGTATGTCTATAGATTGACTATGCACTAAGTGACAAGGAACTTCAAGGTACTTCTTCATTTTGTATAACATTTTTTTTATGGACTTTTGCTCATACTCAATGGACTCCATCATCTAGTCCATCGGGATTTAATCACTAAAGTCCTTTGGGAAACTTTTTGAGTCCATAGGGATTTTCCCTATTGGGTCCATAGAGATTTTTCCTATTGAGTCCATCAGCTAGTCTAAACCTCCATCAAGTTTAATCCATCTTTTGATTATTTTGTTTCTTTCTCATTTAGAGAAGAAACCTTTTATCTGATTTAAACCCCACAACATCAGCTTTATAGATTGAAGACATACTATTAACAGAGTATATTGAGATTCACTAGTCAAATACTTTATAAATTATTATTTCTGAAGTTTGAACATCAGGTAACAGTACAAGGTAATGCAAAATTGTTCATTCTTACTTGTCAAATACAAGGTGACACTGATTTGGTGACAGAAAAAACCATTTCTTCCTGCCACATACATTGGCCGACCAGCTATAGGACCTGAAAACATCAGCATGAAGAGGAGTCCACGTACCTGCATCGAATTAATGTACATTTTTGCTACTTGTTTGATTATCCATGTAAATTAATCAAATCAAAATCAATTCTTTAAACTGGGAAAAAGAAAAATTTCGTGTTTTAAAAGCATTTATGCCCCAACCTTTTGCCCCCATATACACGAAACGGTAATCAGAGCAACTTATTTCATTTTTCTCTTGATAACTATCAGGATCAGTATGCATGCGGTACTTATCAAGATACATATTCAGCCAATCATCGGAGAAAAATAATGGAGTCTTATAAGCACAATATTCTGGATACTCCTGAAAGGGACAAAAATCAATGAGAAATATAGAAACAAATAAATATCCTTCACTCGTAAAGCAAGTGAGAATCATATGGATCAAATTCCTTTCAATTTACCAGTTAGTTCAGATATATTTCCCAGCCTCTTTAACTGTCTGAAACCCAAAGCACCCTCTTTAACTGTCTAACGCCCAAAGCACTTCTACCCAAAACAAAAAAAAAAAAAAAAAAAAAAGCACAAGGATGCATATCAAGGAAGACCAAAACCACATTCCATTCAGTTAATCTATTCATTTATCCAATAGTGATGTTCAATTTTGCACAAAATGAACAAGAATAAGAATTCACTTACCCTAACTCCGTATCTGAAAACATCCATAGCATCAATAAAATGCCTAAAATCATACTGGATCCAAGAATCCTAAACCAGTAAATACAACAACCTCAATCATCAATGCTGCTAATTAATCTGACTTACCATCCTCTTCCATAATATCTACTGTTTCTACTGTAGAATATAAAGCCACACCAGAAGTACAACATATATAAAAGCCACCAGTTGAATTTCATAAAGCATTACTTTAAAGATTTTATGAAATGCTAATTGAAGAACTAATTTTTCTTACACAGTCTTTGTAGTATTAAAGTTCCAAAATACAGAATCAGGAAGAAGAAAAAAAGGCATACCTTAACAAAGTGCCAATCTTTCAAATACAACGAAGACTTGACATCACCCTCCTCATTCCCACGCTCCCTTGATTGACAAAGATCAACCCACTGCCCAATAAACTCAGAAACTGTCATTTCCACCCTTTTTTGATCCGTAAACTCTCTTACACCACAATCTGCAACCTGTAATTTAATCAAAAACAACCTCAGAGCCTATAATACAGCTTCTTGATGAAGTCTTAAGACTTCAAAATCATCCCACAAGCAAAAAAGAAGAAAAAAAAAAAAAAAAATGAAAGCACCTGCACTCTAGATTTTCCAAAATGGGTTAAAAAAAACTGAAAATTGGGTTCCCCATCATTGGAAACCCAGTCTTTGCAAGCCCTCCAATCTTCCATTAATCCTGTGAGAATAACTGGTTGGTTTTGAACCAAGTATTTCTCGACAAAATCTGAATAACTCAGTTCTTTCCCATTCAATTTCTCTAATTTTTGTTCAGTTTGCAATCTCATTTTCCCTTGCTTGATTGCTGCTCCTACGAGCATAAACCTTCACTTTGGCTCTCGGTCAATTTATAGTGCGATTGATTTTCTTTAAATTGTTCCCTTTTTTTTTATTATTATTTTTTTATTTCTTTGTATGTTTTCTAGATGACTTTTTTTAAAAAAAAAAAAAAAAAATTATGTTAATTTAATTAATTTTAAAAATTAATTAATATTTATAATCAAATTAAAATATTATTTTAAAAAATTCATAAATATTGGCATAAAAAATTTAAAGGTGTTAATTTTTAAAATTAATTAAATTAAATGTTTTAATTTGGTTATTGTCCTAAACAATGTTTTTCAGGATATGTGAATATCCTGATACATCGTCTAAGATATTCTCTAAGATGCCAATAAAATTAAAATACGTATTAGATATTAATGTCCTTTAACTCCTATTAAGTAAATATTTATAATTTATTAACAAAATAAATATTGACTTAACATAAATTAACGTGTTAAATTTTTAACGTTAATTAAACTGACATATGTTTTAGAAAATCAGACAGTATTTAGGTACGAAATATCCTATGACATTCTCTAAAACTCCAATTAAATTAAAATATGTATCAATTTAATTAACCAAAAAACTAACATTGTTAATTTATGTGAAGTCAATTTATATTTATCAATTTTTTAAAATAAAAATTAATAAAATACTTTAAATTTTTCATATTGTTAAGATAAAATATTTTTTATGTTTTCATAATTTTTTTTAATACAATTATAAATTTTATTTTTAAAAAAGTAATAAATGTTAATTTAACATAATTTTATTTTAAATTAACTTACCAGAAATCATTAATTTTTTAATTAATTAAATTTATACGTATTTTAATTTAATTAGTATATTTTCCTTAAAAAAATGGTATATTAAATAATATATGTCTCATTAAATCTCCTGTCATTGTCATAAAGTTTGAGATTAATTAAAAATATTTCTGAAAGTAAAAAATAAATAAAAAATTCTAACTAAGGTTTGAAAATTTTTTAGACTAAATTTATTAATTATATATATATATATATATAAATATTTAATTAATGATATACAAACGAATATTATATATATATATATATATATATATATATTCATTATTAAATAATTATTATAAATTTTATAACATTATATTCATTCATGATTTATCTTATCTCAAGTTCATATATCTTTTTTATATCAACTTAATTAATTACATTCGTATTTTTTTATTATTTAATATTTTTATTATAACAAAAAAAAAAAAATTTCTTTAATTTGACTTTAAAATAAAATATAAAAATTAATATTTAAATAAAAATAATAAACAATCTTATTTAACAACACAGTAACATTATCTAATATAATAAAATGTTTTGATATTTTTTATATACAAATAAATCAATATTGATTTGTGTAACAATAATACTTTAAAAAAATTATTTCTATATCTCAATATTTGGTAATTAGAAAAAGATAAGAGAAATAAGAAATAGGTTACTAACCATTATAATAATCTCAAATATAGAAAAATTCTCTATTATTCTGTTACCAATTTGCCAATTTGTGATATAAATAGAAAAAATAAAACTTTATAAATATCCTAATTTTAAAAATATTTTTAATAATTAAATTTTGCTATAAAAAATAATATCTTAATAGTTAAGCTCATTTTTATTTTAAAACAAAACAGTACAAGACACATTAATTTAATATGATTTGTAAAAGCAAAATCATTTTTGTTAAATTTCATTATTCGAAATTTTTTATTTTTTCAACCTTTTCAATTACAAAATTTAATCTTCTCTAACCTTTTTTTTTATAAAGACTCTTAACTAAAATTTTTTGTTAAATATTTTAGAATATTGTAAACTAAAATATTAGTTTAATATATTATATTATATATTATAATATTATATTATAACTAAAAGTGTATATATATATATTTTTCTAATTTGAAAATAAAATAATTATAATATTATTTAATATTTTAATTATACAAAACTTAATATATATATATATATATATATATATATTAAAATTACACAAATTTTAATTAAAAAAATTTAAAAATTATTAAATGTTATATTTAATAAAATAGAAAATTTGAAATATTAATAATTTTGGTATAATTGGTCTTTGTTTTAGTATGTTTCAAATATATAATGAATAAATGCATTTGGTCAATCTTTAACTTGACAAAATTTATTATTTAGGCAAGTAAAATTTTATGAAGAGAATGACCAAATGCATATGTTCATTATACATTAGGGACCTATTTACTAAAAAAAAAAAAAAGAAAAGGAAAAAAATAACACCAATAATCGACCCGCGAGCCTGTGCCGCGATACCTAGGCCCATGTTTATATTTCATGACATATCTTCATATATTGGGTATCACATTCACCCCCTTAAGGCCCAGCGTCCCCGCTAGGGCCCAACATAATTGGTCTAAGCCCAAGATCAACCAGTGGACGTCCGGTCGCGGCCTGGCGGTACCCAAGGTACCGGTACTTGGCACCGGCCTCGCTGTACCAAAAGGGATATTCCAAGTTGACAATGACTACCTAGGCCCATGCTTATATTCCATGACATATCCACATATATTTCCAATGTGGGACGGAGTATCACACATAAGAAAGGAAAGTACTTCAAAATAAAAATTTTAAATTAATTAAATTAAAAAATATATATTTTTTTTCATTGATGAATGAGTAAAGCATAACTTATGGCTTCTTAAATCCTTTTCATATTATACTTCTAATAAAAAATTATTATATTATTCTCTCTCTTCCTTATAAATATAACACCAAAGTCACAAACGTTACATATCAAACAGTTCTCAAGAACTTCGGCAAAGAGAAAAAGCTTGCGCAGGAACATACTCTTGTCTTTTGGAACAGAACAGAAGCAGTAGAGAGAGCCATTGAGAGATATGGCAGACCCTAGTTCCGGTTCATCTTTTGCTGCTCCTCAGCATGATCAACCTTCTAACACGTACGGTTCTTTGTTCTTTAGTAATTCTTCTTTTTTCTTAGGAAGCGTGGAACTTTTTGCTGTATATGTATGTTTATGTGTGTGAAAAACCTATGAGGATGGCGGTTTATTACATGAGGAGAATTTTGTAACCATATTGGTATCAGGGGATGAAAGTTATTGATTCCTTTATCATAATCCAAACAAATTAGACAATGTACTTTTGCCATGAATTCGCATATCCTTAATTAAACCAGTTAGAATCTCTTTGTTAGATGACTCTTTCCCTTAGGGTTGGTTTTTTTTTTTTAAAAAAAAAATAAAGAAATTTGATCATTTAAAAAGTTAATTATAATGAGATTAATTGCTTGGGAAGGGGATGTAATTTTTGTTTAAAATTTTGTCCGTTTCAGGAACAAGAGGGATTACTCCACTGCAATCCTGGAGAGGAAGAAGGCTCCTAACAGGTTAGTTGTAGACGAGGCCATAAATGAAGACGACTCTATAGTTGCAATGCACCCTGCTAAACTGGAAGCTCTCAATATCTTTCGAGGAGATACTGTTCTGATTAAGGTATATTAACTTCTTTTTAGATATACTTTATAAAAATCTGTTTTTTAGGACTATAGCTTCAGCACTCATGTATGTTGCTTCTCAGGGGAAGAAAAGAAAGGACACAGTTTGTATAGTTTTAGCTGATGAGCAATGTGAAGAAGAGAAGATCCGTATGAATAAAGTTACCAGGGCTAATCTCAGAGTACGCATAGCTGATGTCGTTTCTGTGCATCAATGTCCCGATATTAAGTATGGAAAACGAATCCATGTACTTCCGATTGATGACACAATTGAGGGTATCACTGGAAACCTATTTGATGTGTACCTGAAACGTAAGTTTTATATGATTTTTAT
>JAXGGT010000002.1:5763464-5777271 GCA_035583425.1 Marsdenia floribunda
GAAATAGTTTTATCGTTTGTTTTAGTTATTTTTAGCTTTGTATTAGCTGTTTTTGACTCACCTAAATTATTTAGGTTAAGTACTGTATTTTCACCTAATTTGTTTAGGTTGGTATTTTCTCTGTTACCGATGGATGAGTTTTTACTCATTCATGTGTAATTTTCTCCTTTTTTTTTTTTAACGAAGTTTTAACAATTATCAAAAAAAAAAAAAAAAAAAAAAGGAAATTCTCGTACTGTCGCGTAAAAGCCCTTAAAGACAGTTTCCATATTTGATTCAAAAGGAATCAAAATGGCGGGCTAAGCACACACCCAAAATTTCTTCTTCGTTTCTTCCGGGTAAATATCAAAATCTTTTACTCTAGTCCATTGATTCAAAATCCTCAGAGGAAAGGCGATAATAAATTTACATATAGAGATGCAGAGCAAAGGAGAGGAAGGTGTGAGAGCCAAGATGGCGGAGTTGAGGCTGATTTGCGAGCGAGAAATCCCCATTCAGCAGCAGCGAATGGAATCAGCCTGTGGGTCTTTTCGAAGCTCCCTTCAGTCTGCGAAGTCCAAAGCTGAACGAAACCTTCAACTCCAAGGTTCAAGTTTTTTATTTTTATTTTTATTTTTTTTTTGTACTTATTCCTTTCTTTTGTTTGGGGGAATTAAAACTAGGGTTTGCATTTTTTTTTTCCCCCCCTCCTCTCTGGGAATCTTTGAAGTTCCTGTTTTGTGGGATCTTTATTTGGGTTGAGGTTACCTGAGAAAATTTTTCGTTGTGTTTGCTTTAACGGAAATGTGGATTTTTCTTTTTTTTTTTTTCGGTTGTGGTTCCAGTAAAGCTAGCAAAGCTAAAAGCTGAGTTGAGGGAGGCAGAGGATGATTTGGTAAAGGCTCTTGCAGGTATGATCTCGTGTAGAAATTTCTTGTGAATCTCTGACTGCTGTTGGCTTCATACTTCTGTTGAATGAATTCTTAGAGAAACTGACAATGAATATGATTAGTTATAAGCCTTTACTGGGATAATTAACAGTAAGATAAAGTGTAACTGCATTATTGACGTTGACAAGTGAGCAGAAATCATTTTCTTTAATTTATTTTATTTTTTGGTTTATTGATTCAGTGGCACTTGAGTATAAACAAAAAGACTCGGGGAAATTACATTCCATCAACTTCTATTGTTACTTGAAGCTATAATGAGGGATGCATGAGTTGAAGTTCATTAAATCTTTTATCATTTAAAGAAAATGTTTTTGTTTATTTATTTTTGCAAGAGCATGACTCTGCATCGCAGTAAGATATGTGTATATATATATGCATATTAATTGGTTTTCTCCACACATTGAGGAAGAACTTAAGTTTATCTACACAAACATTCTTCTTAAACCCTGACTTCTGCAGTTTAATGTATGTGCAAAACATAAATGTTTGGATCCATTACTTTAACTGAAACAATGACCATACCTTCTAGGGTCCTTTCCTGACAAAGACTTTTCTCCATATTTTGATTTTCTGCCTTATTTTTAATGTTATTCGAAGTATGTTAATTTTTTCATTGTTCATGTTTGGTTGTTTGCACAGAATATTTATCCCTTTTTCAACATGTAGCCTGCCATGTTTTCTTTTATAAGAGTTTTTCTAGGTCACATCAATTCTTCAAGTAACACTATATACATAGCATTAGTATGTTGCTTGTGCTACTTTTGAGCTTCTGTTATATCCAGAAGTAGAAAACCATTTTGTTTTAATTTTGTTCCAGAAACTGTTGAAAAGTTATGTGATGTTATGAAACATTCTCAGTTATGTATAGGATAAAGCTCTTCTGGAAACATTAATTTTGCTTTTCTGGAGGTCAGCTGTATAAGGATTATTAAAGTCAGCCTTAAAAGTTGAATTGATGTGTATAATATTTCACCCCTCTTAAACTTTTTGCAATTTCATTTTAGTTTTTACTGATGTCTTGATTTTATCAATTTCTTTGTTTGTAAGTTAATTAATAGTTAAAAATGACAATTATATATATTATGGAGGATAAAATGTATAAATATTTTTCATTTTAAAATGCACTTTGTGGTACACAACTTGTTTAGATATGCATGTACTGACCGCTATTCATGTATCTTCTTCCCTGAAAAGAATTATTCTTATCCTTTTTTCCCTGTCTCCAGATCCAGTTACTGCATCCTTTAAGTTTGAAACTATGAATTGTATTCAACACTCCATTTTCATACGATTGAACTTTATGAAAACCCCCTTTATAAGTCCATAACTATCCTTTTAGATTGTTATATATCAATTCCAGTTTCTTTGTTATGCCTGAAAGTAATTATTCGTTGATATTATTGTATTTTTCATGTACTTTTTAGTTTTTCACGTGAGGTTATCTACCAAGGATATTTTTACTAGATTGTTAAACTGTGCTTTGCTTTAGTAATTTAGTTTGAAGTATGTATATGAATTCAACTTGAAATTTGTTGATTTGAATGTGAAATGAAATATAAAAGGCTAAATTATTTCAGCTTTTCTATGGGCTGAAGTAGACTGAAAGATGGTCTCGTTGTAGGGCGAGTGCCACTAATTTATTCTGCTTGACTTATAACCATGCATGTCAGTACACTCTTGCTAATCGTTGAATGGTTAATTTGCAATCAGATTATCTCAGTGCTTGTTCAATTAGGTATGGATCATTTATCCAGCTTAACATCAGAGCATGCTAATTGTTTTCGAAAACCATTCTAAAAGGACTTAGGTTTTAGTGTTGTGCTGAATTTACATTTGGCTGAGGTGGAAGGTTCATGCTTTTCTCTTTTTCTAGTAGAAAGCCACTCTCTCTTCCTACATCACTCCACTTTTTTATTTTGTCTAGAAGCATTTTATATATTTATCTGCTCAAAAGCTATGTATAAATTTTGGTGGAAGAGGAAACTAACTATCATGAAAGGAGATGAATGTGTGATTTACATACCAAGAATTGTTTGAGTAGAAGCTGCTGAAGGCAGGCATTAGTAACTTTTCTTTTTATTTGTACTGTATCCATAAGCAAAAATCTACAAATGCAGATACATATCTGTTACAGATATGCATATGGATTCCTGGGCTTTCTTTTGCCAGTGTCTATGAGATTCAGAAAGATGCTTGGTAGAAAATGTTTACTAATAAGATTATTATATCCAGTTCAGCAATAAGTGGTCTGGATGAAATTCAGCATGTAATGCCAATTAGCATTAAAATATGCTTCTATTGTAAACAAAGGGTTCACTGCATCTTAATACTGTGAAGCAATGGTCTGAAATTACCGGAAGCATGACAGATGATTATAGGAGATGTTAGTTCTGGAAGCTCATCTCAAAGTAAGAGATAGTTTTTTATAGGAATATGTGACCACAATTAAATTATTTTCCAGAATTTGCCTTGATATGTTTGACATATTCACTTTTTATATATGAGAAAAATTCACCTCTCAATCTCAAGTTGATAGATTATTATTCATCTTTACAATCCCTAAATATAGCAGATGTTATATTGAGCTCTTTGGAAGATTCTCTTTGATGAGATTTTTCAGATTGTAATTTGTCTGATCTGCTTCATTTGCAGTTAAGACACGAAAAGAGGCAAAGCGAATGGTCACCATGGACTCATTATCTGCCTCAAAAGCTAGACTTGAAGACCTAAAGGGTGTTACTGAATATCAGAAAGCCAAGAAAGATGAATATGCATCAATAATATCTCAACAATCCAATGGTAGTTTCCTTGTTCTATGTCCCCTGGCTTGATTGTTGGCCAATATCTGTATGCTAAAAGCTAATAGTCAATGAACATTTAAGTAACAAGAGGAACACTGGTATGCTTGATTGGGAACCATCAGAATAACCTAGTTATGTTGGGAGGGAGCCCTGCTGAACTGGGGCACATTCTGTAACTTCTTGAATTGTATTTCCAAGGGATCAGTAAAATTTCATTTTCAAGTTACTTATCGTTTTCTTTTTGTTGATTTACTGTTCCTTTCCCAAGATGGGGCTGTTAGATGGTAAACTTTCTTTGATGGTATGAATTATCTTGCATTCATTTCATTGTGCTTTGATTGCCTGAATTGCTAGAGCTCTGCAATCAGCACTTTTATTTTTTTGTTAAAATAATTTTTTAAAGCATGATTATTTAAAAAAAACCAAGTAGAAGGGAGAAGGAAGAACTTTTAGGCCTTACTTTAAACAATCTGATGCTGAGAATAATCATGAACATAAGTCGATGATATTCTAATATGCTACAGGAGATGATATTCTGCTGTTGAAAGAGACAGAGGAGTTGATTTGGGAAAGTAGCAAACTTTGTGCCATTACAGGTGGTGGGCGTAGGCTTAGTGTCTGGGAATGGTTAAGGATGCTAAATTTATGTGATGTGGAAGCAGTAGAGGAATGTTCCCTGTACTGTTCCATTTTATTATTTCTTAAATTCACGTCTACTTCACTAATGTGTCAAAATATTCATCTTCTTCAGTTTTATTTTCTGCCTAGGACAAAGTAATGAATGCTGGCTTAATATCAGAGTAAACTGCATATAGAAGAATATGCCATGTAGAAGGGATTAGAAATATTAACTATTGCCAATAATTATGTCTTCTACCTCTACATGTTCTCTACAGTTCTCCTTGAATCATATTTATCTTATATAGTCTGTCTACTATTGAAGTTCACTGAAAATGAAAAATGATATAGATTTTTCTTCTTTTCTTTTTTTTTTTTTTGTGGGATGGGAAGAGGTGAGGTGGGTGGGGTAAGCAAATTAAAAAGATGAAATATATGATAGAAATGCTACCTTTTTATGAGTTCTGCTGGGGGTGGAAGCAGTGGAAATGTATAGATCTTATGGTCACTTTAGTGATATAAGGTCTTACTTCCTTGGCATGAGCTTATGCATAAATGAATCTGGTAACTCCTGGCAATTTTTTCTTTGTTACTATTGAACTTCCTGTTTCTGTCTTTAGCCTTTAAATATTCCTACTTTTCAAGCAATATTCGATTTGGATCTTACCTTCTCTAATTTTGTTCTTTCTTTCTTGATTCAAGCTCTAAAAGAACTCGAAGAAAAACACTGTCAGAATGCTGAACATAGAAAGGAAATTGATGAGGCTATTTCGTGGTACAATAGGGTCCTTGGCTTTCGTATTGAATGTGGATATGGTATGTCAGGAGAACATAATCAATAACTTCTCTTCTTCTTCCTTTACTTGATTGTTAATATGGAAATACTAGAATTTTTGCATAATACTCTGTTCTTATTTCTGTTTCTTATTTCCTTTGTAGGAGTCAAATTTATATTCACAAACATAAATTCCAAGAATCCAGATGAAGAGTACTCCTTTACAGTCCGTCATGCAAATGATATATACACTTGTAAGCATCAGATTCTCCCTCTGTTTCTTATGCTTCTTTTATTTTCTGTTAAAAATTATGAACTTCAGTATACTATTTACCAATTATAATCTAAACAGGAGAAAAAACTCTCTCCAATCTTTTCAAATTTTTGTTTTGCAGTGCTTGATTGTGATCCTCAGTTAAATGATATGAAGGAGCTGATTAATGAACTAAATAAAAGCAATGGACTGTTCAAATTTGTGAGAACTATGAGGGAGAAATTTGAAGAAGCAGCAGCATGTGGTATGATTCTGAATCTTGGTCATTTTCCTGAAAAGTTTGTGAAATGTGTAAATCATTATGGCTTTGTGCATTTTAATACAAGCATTTCAGTATAATCTCTTTATTGAGAAAATCAAACTTATGAAATCACGATATGATTGCATATATTTATTGAGTGTTTTGTAATACTTTACATAGAAGGCAGATGTTTTGCCAGCACTAATTTGTCTTCTGGAGATGGGTGGCAATGATATCTAAGCATCCATTAACAACTTTCAGGAAGTTTTCCCCAAGTTTTGTCTCGTAGTCAAGACCAGAACACAATAACCATGTCTGCTCCAGTTTCTTCAATTTCAACTGACAGAAGTGAATCTACTGTGAAGCAAAAAGAGCTTCATCCTGCAGAAGCAATCTCTATATCTGCTCCAGTTTCTTCAGTTTCAACCGAAGGAAGGGAATCTCCTGCCAAGAAAAAGGATCCTCAACCTGTAGATATTAATAGGCACTCCCGTAAAATCTCTGGAAAAGGAGGTAGACAATCAATTTCTCCTGGATCTGCTTCATTTCTACGACGTTCTCCACGATTTCCAAAGGTACCTTTTTTTTTAACTATTATTATTATTATTTTTTTATTGAGATAAGTATACGCACATGTCCTTTGATTTGATTTGCTTTGCTGCTGAGATTAGAACTTATTGGATGAACTCAGGTCTAAGTAAGAATTTTATTTTATATTTTTATAGATTTTCTTGCCCAAAGATCCAAAAGATATGCCCAATCTTGGACACTTTTGCTTGAAATTACATGTAGTATTTAAGATAAATCCTAAGTAAAACACGAGAATGAGTGAGGAAGATTTTTATTTGTGCATTTATTTCTTATGTGTGTTGTTGTGTGTCAAGTGGTGGTTGTGGTGGGGTGCTAGAATTACTACCTGAAGATTTTCTCATGTCTACTTGTATCTACCTCTGGAGTTAAAATTGGAAAAGCACATGGATGTGAGATCAATTAAATAGGATTATGAAATCTGTCGTTTCTCTACAGAAGTTTAGGATTTGACCCAGTTCTAATTATGGCAGGTGCAGAAATGAAGCTAAGTTGGTGCATTGGCTGTCTTTTGCAAGTTGTAAAGTGATTTGCTGTGGATCTTATGCAACCACCTTCTCACTCTCCAAGAATATTCCTCCTCAAATGTTTAACTATTGACATGTAAAAGTAAAAGTCTTGTATGCTTGAAATTAGGAAGGGAGATAATTATGTGCTGCTCTGATTTAAGAATCTCATCTCATTGCCACTGATTAGAAACGTACTCTGTGGAAGGTATTTGAGGTGTATATACGGTGCAGTAATATATATATATATCCATGACTAATTTCTGTAGTGCCAAAAATTTTCAATACATTTTTTTCGTTTTTCTGTTGACAGTAGTCATCCATCTTCTTTTCTTGTACTGTAAGACTGGTATATCTGAGTTGGTTTGTGTATAATGCTAATTCTAGATTGTAATTGTTGCTTAGTTGGATCTTCACTTGTCTGCTCAAGTACTGACACATAGCTGGCAAATCAAGTAATGTGTTACAGTTGATATGGCTATCCTATTCTCTACGTGATAATTTACTCTTTTTTACCTTTCTTATGTCCATGTACTAATTGCATACATGCTTAACCGAAGTTTATGTCGTTAATATATAACAGCATGTGCATTCTCTTCATGTCTACACTGTACGCTTTATGTGCCATATATTTACAGGTTGATCACCTACTTAAGCATATTCCACCACCAAGTAAGCCTCTTAAAGGGATTCTCATTTTGCTATTAAAAATCATATTCTGATGTATCTCTGGTTCTCCAGAGCACTTACTCAGCATGTCTGGTAGAAAATGAAGGCTAATGGCTAAGCTCTGTATATTCTTCTGTCCTTTATTCTTCTGGTATCTGCCCTCCCTCACCACCTCCCTTTTCTTCTCTATTAAGAAAATATTGATTCGATGCTCTTGGAAAGATGCAGATTTGAACCAACAACCTAATGGCTTTATCTTACAATGCTTATCCTTGTTTGGCATCTTTTCTATGCTGATGGGCTTATCTTTATAAGTTGTAGTTATATATTTGGCATGTGAGTAGGAGAGGCCCTTGATCTCACGCTTGGAGACTTTTTTCTACTCTTGGTTACTCCTTTCGCTCTTCTTTGTTTACATTGTAAATGGCACAGGTAGAGGAAAATGAGAATGAGAAAGGTGTGGGGGGGCGCGGGGTTGTAATTGGGGAACTTAGGTGTTGAATATCTGTGCTATCAATGTTTAGCATTGTAATAGAGCTGTACTTTTTATTAAAAGGTTAAACATAGAAGAAGCACTTGTGTGGTTGCTTCTTCTGTGGAAATACAATTACAGTTTACATCTACTTATTTACATGACTATATATCTATGTATATTAGTGCTTCTAAAACAATTTGAAAATGAATACAGAAAAAAAAAAAAAAAAAAAATTAATTGTTTGGCTTAGTCTGTCCTCTGGATCAAAGTAGTAGTGAGTTTCCATAACTTATTTGCTTCAGTTTCATCATTTGCTAGGTTTGAGCAGTGACTTTCATTGCAGTCTGCAAAGTAATGCCCACTCACCCCGTCTGTTTGTGGACTCAGTGCCACATAACATGTAGTGGCAGCACCCTGCAGAAATCAAAACAGAACAAAAAATGTAAACCAGAATGAAAATGAAGTTTCAGTTTCAAAGAACATTCATGGTAGACAAAGGGACAACCATGTCTGGACAAAAACACAAACCTGTGATGTAGATTTGAGCAATTTTGAGGCCATGAAATAGATAGATTCTGTAATTTTAGAACATGGGAAAAAAAAAATTTAAAATTGGAGTACATTTAGTTAGAGATAGATTATCTATTTTGTGGTTTGGAAATTGTGAGAAAAAAAAAGGGAAAAAAAAAAAGAAAAGAAAAAAAAGCTGTTGCATGCCTGTAATAAAGCCTTTCTGATCTCTGATAATTCCAGTCTTCACTATCCCTGGATGTACTGCATTGATGGTTACATTTGCTTTCTTTTCCTGTAACAATCCAAATATAAAACTGTTAGACTAGTAGTAGTAGTTAAGCACTTGGGAGTTTTTATTTCTTTATTTTTCATTTTTGCTTGGTCCATATATACTTATTAATTATATATCATGCTATATCTTATATATATTAAATTTTCAATATCATGTATATATATACACACTATAGATGAGATTGATACTAATTAAATTGCTGTTTGTTGGTCATATTTACCTTTAGCTGTCTAGTAAGTTCCTTAGCATGCATGATATTTGCCAACTTAGTTTGAGCATAAGCCCTGGTTCCATTATATCTGCCAAAGAAGCAAAACACAAATAGGTCTTTTTTTTTGTGAGATTTGAAAGGAAAGTTCAAGAATTGTTTAGAATAGCAATAGGCATTAAATCATTCCAGATGAGAGTACTTTTTAGGGTTGAGCATTTGGGGAAAGAAGAAATGATCTCTTTTGACCCAGTGATGGATCACAGATGAAACATTCACAATTCTTCCTTCAATCCCAGTTTGTGCTGCTGTTTCTATCATTCTCTCCATCAACATTTCTGTCAACAGGAAATGACCTGCCCATATGTATATATATATATATATATTCTTAATTAAACTTCTTGTTCATTAAAATATAATATCAGAATCATTAATATATCCTAAGAAAATAAAGATTATCATTTTTTCCCTTGGTCCCTATTTTATTTAAAAAATATATATATATATATATATATTATTGAGTTTACAGAATAATTCATCTTACTATATCATTGTATTTTCTGTTAAAATGGATAATATGAAAGCTACCTGACCAATTTTTCCCACTAAATGCGATGGTAATGGACAAAATTATTTATGAAATTAGGGTTTCGTACTGTAATTAGAATGATTATTATGTCAGTTCAAATAATAAAATAATGATGATTATACTGTATAAAATTTTTAAATTATATATAGGAATTAAACTATAGATTGAATTTTTAATAAAATAAGAATTAAATTGATCAATTTGAGTAAAGAGAATAAGAAAGATGATTACCCAAGTAGTTGGTAGCAAACGTCATCTCAATTTTGTCTTCAGAAAACTCCAACTTCTGTGAAAATTTCCCTGCATTGTTTCTGCAAATGATTTGTTCATCATCATTATTTTTCCTTTTTTTTCCCCTAATTAATAATAAATCTCCATTACCAAAGAAAACTAATTAATAAAGAATATATATATATATACACATACATGAGAATGTTGAGTGGTAATCCGAGAGACAGGAACTGAGTAGAGAATCTCTTGACAGAAGCAAATGAACTGAGGTCAATCTCCAGCAATGTTACATCTGCTCCTGGAGTTTCTTTCAGTATATTCTCCTTAACTACAGCTGCCTTCTTTAAGTTCCTTGCTGGAATAATTAACTTCACACCCCTTTTTGCTAGAACTCTAGCCGTCTCTGCACCGATCCCCGACGTCGCACCTAATTAATTAAAAAATGAAGTAGGATCCAAATCGGATATATATATTCTTTTTTGAAAAAACTAACATATTATCAAAGATTTCGTGATATCCTGTGATGGTGGAGTATCTG
The DNA here is from genome assembly GCA_035583425.1 of Marsdenia floribunda. Classification (NCBI taxonomy): domain Eukaryota; kingdom Viridiplantae; phylum Streptophyta; class Magnoliopsida; order Gentianales; family Apocynaceae; genus Marsdenia; species Marsdenia floribunda. The sequence continues at coordinate 5,773,712 of JAXGGT010000002.1, forward strand.
TCGGATATGGAAACATTTTTTTTTTTTAATAGTGTTTTTAAATAATTAAAGAAAAGAATGATTAGTGTTTATATATATATATAGATATATAATATGCAGCATGCACCGATGAGCAAAGAACTGTATTTATATAAAATGGAAAGAGACAAAACTAAACAAAAAAGTTCAGCTAATAGAATACCATATACTTTCCTGTCTGGAGGGCTATATCTATCTATATATATGTATCTATAATATTAGGATGAAATTCTTGACTGTATTTTCTTTCAGCTTCATAATCAAAAGCATGGAAAAATTTTCAGAGACAGGGTTCTAAGAAAGGACTGTAAATTTTCATGGATCTGTATGCGTATGGATGAAAAGAAGTAAACTTTGCCATTTTCATTGGGTGGATTAATATAGTTTTGTACTATAGCTAATTATTTACTAGGCATTTATGGGAATGTACGCATGTATGTATGTATATATATATATGGTTGAAGGAAAAGTTCAAAGTTTTTTAGATATATTAATTAATTCTTGATCAAAGAAATGAAAGAAAATATGGTAAGAAAAGATTAGAAATGAAACATATGAAGGACAAGTGTTAATTATGATTCTCTCTGAAAGCAAAGGAAGTGGAAGAACAGTAATTAGATATATATCCAGACACACACACACATAGGTCGTCAGCATCAAAACCCCACAAAAACAAAAAGGAGAAAGAACTAATTAAAGATGCTATTCTTTGGAATTAAACAGTGAAATCAACCGACTCAAAATGTAATGTCTGGGAAAATTAAAAGAAGGTATCGGAAGAAAGAAAGAATCCCAATATTGACGATACATATATATATACATAGATGATTTTGAAGTTCTTGATATATATATATATATATATGTATGCATGGAGGTGTGGACAGAATTATAGAAAGGGGAAAGGATCGACTAATTACCGGTGATTATTGCCGTAAGTTGATGAGAAGGAAGATGAAATGAAATGCAATCTTCAGTGACTTGCTCAGAAGTTGATTTTGATCCATATCCACTAGGGCCTGCAATACCTGCTAAGTACTTTATGGTTGCCTTCATGAGAGCAAAATTTAGAACCTTAAACTGCAAGACAGCAGCTATGGTGGAAAACCACGTATATATAAGAGATTCATGAACTTTGCTGTAGTAGTACTTCATGCACACCATACCTATATAGAGAGACTTCTCTAGGGGGCCGGAGGGGGGGGGGGGGGGGGGGTGGGAATGAGAGCTAGCCAATTAGGTTGGATTCTTGGATTGTCAGAATTAAAGTCAGAAATTTGTAATATACATCTGCTGCTAATTAAAGATAAAAACTGGTGCAGGAACCATCAAAGTTTGGTGGTCCTTTTGACTATATAGATGATTTTTTTTTTTTTTTTTTTTGGGGATCAAAGCATATATATATATAATTGTGAAAGTCCACTAATTATAATGGTTGTATTCTTTAACTAATTATTATTGTCTGCCCTTATTAGGTGCTCTTTGGCCTTTTTGGTTGGCTAAAACAAAACCCTTTTTTTTTTTTTTTTTTTTTCCCTATAATTTTTCTTACCATATTAATTAAGTTGAAATAACATTGAACTATTAAGGTTGTAATAAGAAACATTTTGGTGATGTCATTCATGACATTTCACTCAAATAGTTCAATTCTACTGTCACAGTTAATTATATATTTATATATATTATATGTCAGAGTTCATGATCATTAATAAGAACACAAATTGCATTAATTGTTGATATTTATGTCTTTTGTTTCTACCATGCATGATAATTATTACTTGATTTGCAAGAAACGTGTGACATGATGGTGTATTTGATCCTAATGCAGAAATGTCATGTGTTTATATATATATACTTTTCTTCTGATAATTAAGGTTTTACTAATGAAGTAATTAATTATTACTACTATTTTCTTTGCTTTTTTTTTTTTAATTTTTTTTTCCTGTGGTAATTAATATGGCATTGCTCAATCACCACCTACTTCTTTGTGTCTGTTCCAACTTTTGCTGAACGAAATGTCTTTCTCTGTAAAAACCAGCAGCAGCAGTATTTCTCTCAGCTTTGATCACTTGCAATAACAACAACAACTAGGATTTCAACTATATATACACGTATACATATATATATATATATTAACCCTCACACGTGAACTTCTAGACAAAACCATGATGATCAAGGGGTTGTCTGTGATCAAATCCACTACTGATGATCTTCACACCCCTCGTGCCCACTCCCTCCACCCTTCTTCTCCCTTCTCCCACCACCATAAGAGAAAAAACAAGGAAAGCAATGAAAGCAAAAACCGCGTTCTCTCCTTGCCTTGTATATATATATATATGAAGAGAGTATAATGTTGTAATTGTAAATGTGGTGTATATATATAGAGTCAAAATTCAAACACAAAACTTTTCGGGTCGATGAATGAACATGTTTAAGCTAGTAAAAAAGAATATTAACTATCTAGTAGTCGATATGAAATGAGTCTTTAACTATCCAACAATGGATAAATAAAAGTGTTTTTAAATTAGTAAAAAGGGTTCAAATTTTTTTAAAATAAAAAAATAAAAATGAAATATATATATATATATATATATAGAGGGGGGAGGGGGAGGGGGAGGGGGGGAAGAGAAGAGGCAAATAGGGAAGAAAATTGCTTTAGAGACAAAAGTGCTTTTGGTTGGGGTTTGCTTTTGTTGCATGCGACCGTGTAATTCAAGTGTTCCTTTTACTTTTTCTTCTTATCTTTAGAGGTTCAAATTTATATATATACATATATATATTTTTCACATATTCTTATTACACTTTGAAAAATGATGGCAATTGTTGGAGGATTGAAGGACTAGAAAAGAACATTGAGGTTGACTCCTCAGCAATGGACTTCTGCACTGTCTATACAATTTGGTCCCTTTGGTCTCCTCATTGGTTAGCAACCTCTCTCATTAACCCACCCATCACCACCACCACCCCCCCCTCTTACCCCCCCTCGCTGTAATTAAGTTTTCTAACCACTTTCCATTTCTCTTCTGGTTTCACATTTGTGTGTGTGTGTTTGTGTGTGAATCTTTATTCTTTTTTTATGTTACCATCCATCTCCATCCATCCGTGCCCATAATTTCAAGATTGAAAACAATAAAAGAAATTTTTTTTTTTTTTTTTTGGGTGCAATAGAAAATGAAGGGACGAGTAGGGTTAGATTATGTTTAAAACTAACAATTTTATTAATATATATATATACACACACATACAAACACATAAATAATTTATTAACAAAATAAAATAAATTGCCTTATTTCATCACTAAATAAAATTACTTTATTTTTTATCATTATATTTTTTTTACATTCATTATTGAATATTAACTTGATCGTCAAATAAATTAATTATGGTAACTCTAACTCCAACAACCCTTTGTTTGAAAATGACCATTCACATGGTTACTTCTCATGGAGAACTCTTACACACACACACATATATATATATATATATGTATGGCTAATCATCATATATATCTACACAAGAAAGAAAAAGTTTGAAGAAGAATTATC
>JAXGGT010000002.1:5784356-5802464 GCA_035583425.1 Marsdenia floribunda
GAGGATTGTAATCCAAAAGAGGATTCATCCCTAATAGACATTATTCACATCACTATATATATATATATATATATATAGGAACGATAGGTGAGCTTTTTTGACCTTTCTTATACTACTTATCAAACATATGCTAAAATTCAATCAGCAATTATGTGGTATAATGGGACATTCACGGGTTAGTTTCTGTTTCTTTCACTTATCAAAAAAAAATTCTGCTTTTTTCTTTCTTTCTTCTTAATGTTTTCCCCTCAAATTTAATAATTATTTTGAAAAAGAAAAAAGAATAATTATTATTTTACAAAAAAAAAATAATATGGAAATTGTTAAGAAGATGTAATTTAGTTGGTAGTAATCTCACTTATGATCTGAGAAATTATGAGTTCAAGATATGACAGAGGCAAAAATATTTCAAAATTAAAAAAAAAAAAAAAAAAAAGAAGAAATAATACGGAAATTTTAAGGTTGATTTGGTTAGCTATTAAGTTTTACAAAAGTGAAATTTCATGATATATATATATATAGAATTTAAAGAGGTCAAAATTTCAAAATTTTAGAAGTCATGAGTTCGAGAGATAATAGAAACAAAAATGTCTCGAATTTTTTTTTAAAAATGAAAATTACATTAATTTTTGTTATATAATTTTAATATTTTATTTTTATAAAAAATCGAAGTGTCTCACGTGAGTCCTAATTATGCACTATATTTTTAAATTATGGTTATATCCAAATTAATAAATGTTCAAATAAATCTTTTTTGAGAGGTAAAATCTAACTCTAAATTTTAAATAGTTGCAAAAAGTGAATGAGATTTCAAATCTATGTCTTCACTCAAATGAATGGAGTTTCTTAGCAACTCAATATTGCTTCGGGATTAAATATGTTTTCTTTTTTTTTTTTTTTGTCTTAGCTAAAGATATCTAATCAGGGACAACGATAACTAATCTCTTTTAGTACAGACCCTCTCCTATTATGGTTACTATAGACTCCGATTAATCGAGAATTGAGTCACATCAAACCTTTTTTAAGGAGAAGTTCTTTTTACCATCTATTTTTTCTTTTTTTGGTAACTTTGATATTCTTATCGACTAATTTAGGAGAGATCTATAGGGATAGGCCCCCAAGGCTATAACACATGACTAAAATTCGACACAAAGTCATCTCAAATGAGAATCGAACCTAAGTCTTCTACTTGACAAGCCATATGAAGACTCCTAAATAAGGAAAATTATACAACTAAGTTACCACCTTGTTCTTTTCTCTAACATTTATTTTTTCATACACAACGTTCGAGAATCAAACTTATGTCCAGTTCCACTTAGACCTGTTGGTATCCAACTTCCTTCATGGTTGGGTTAAATTCTATTTGTTTTAAAATTAAGACTTATATGAATAGTGCAATCGGGGTAAGGCCCAAACATAAAGCCCATTTCAATTTGTTGACCGAACTTTTTCAAATTGGGGAAAGTGGCAGCCTTTTAACTGAGATTGGTAGTACCATTCATCCCGGCAAAAAAAAAAAACTGAGATTGTTAGTACCGCACCCCACCGTTGTTTCTTACCTGGTTCTGTTTTTCTCAGAGCATACAGTTTTCCGACGAAGTTGTCGTCGCGGTTCGCCACTGCGGAGTGCCTTTCGAGCGAAGTCCTCTGCTGCAATTTTCCGTATTCAAGGTCAACTTTTGCTCCTCTTTAATTTAAAGTATGTTTTATTTTATTTATACATGTACATTGGGTGAAAAGCTGTGTACAATCTATTCAATTCAGTTCAACAATTGCAATGTTCTTTTGAAATTATCTATGAATGTGGTTAGGAAAGTTGTGTATGGTCGGAAGAATTTCTTTAGAAGGGAGAGTTCTCTACAAATTTTCAAGCTTTTCCCGTTACTGCACTGTATTTTATCTTTTGTCGAGTTTGAATTATTTTGTTCTACCTCATCAAGATTTAGATTTCTCTTTGTGTTCTTGTTCATATAATTTATGGATTTTGTCTTTTGCCATGTTACTTTTAAGCCAAAAATTGCTCTCCCCCCTCCCCCGGTTTTGTATGCATGTATATGTTTATCATCTTATATCCGCTGCCCTCTCTTCGGAGTTGACGCTTATTTTTCGTTTTTGGGATTTGTCATGTTAGACTGATTTCTTCATGATTATTCTAGCTTTTGAGTGTATTTGTATTTTGAGTATAATATATTTAATTAGGATTACCAAACCTTAGTTTTGAACAAACGTCCCCAAGAAACCACTTCTATGCATTTGTTTAAAGTTACAAGTTATTAATTCTTATAAGTTGGCTAGTGATTGTGAAGCTCCCTATTCAGCTCAGCACCTTTTGTTTTGATTGCTGTTTATTATATTTGAGCATATAGGTTGGGTGCCGAAAGACCACTCTAAGTAGGGTTTCAAATTTGCTTCTAGTCAATCCAAATGGCATCTCATAATCAGATGGATGATGTAAGTTCATTTCATTTTGCTATTAGGTTCTTTCTTTTCTTTGAATTTTCATGCTTTTTGTTTAGTTGTTTGTTGGAAAATTGCCTAGGATGATGATTTTGGTGGTGATTTTTCTGGTAGTCACAACATGAGGCATTCAGGTATTCAATGTTACTTTGTGGTGCTTTTCATGTTAAATGAATGGGTTCACATGAAGTGTGAATTTTATTTATTGATTTAGTTTTGTTGCTGTTGCTGATGATTTAGGTATGAAGAGAAACTTTGGGGAATTCGATGACGATGAAGACGAAGTTTTTGGCTCCAAAAAGGTATCCTCGTAAAATTCAGTATTCCTAGTTTTTGTTTTTGCCTTTTCCTTTGGTTTTCCTTCTTGTATCACGTGATTCTCTCAAAAATGTTCATATCAGAACAGCATACAGCACTTTTTTTTTTTTTTTTCTCCTTTTTCCTTTTAAACTAAAAATGAAGTCAAATTTATATGGTTTTTCCTTTGATATTTGTTTAATTAGTTATGTATCTATGGGTAATGTGGATTTTGAAATACAAAGAAGCGGGTGAATAGAAAGCAAACAATTTTGGTTTTAGTTGATTAGGATAATAGTTTGTTCATATGGATGTAACATTAAAGAACTTGAAAAGTCAAGAAGGTAAATCTGCTACTGGAAAAATGTTAAGCTCCAAAAGCATAGATTTATATCAACTCCAGTTTCCTACAAGAATAGGTTGATAATTTGTAATTCAATACATTATATCAGATGCAGGAAAGGGTTTTAGGTTCATTATTAAAGTTTGCATCTATTGTTATTCCTGGGGAAAAAGGTTATCTGTTTAGCTTACTATTAAGGATCCAATGCACTATAATGGTCATGATGGAGGAAACTACCCTTCCAGTTAAAAGCTTAAATATTTAGGTTAAAAGTAATCAAGAATGAATTGAGTGTAATTCTTAGGATTTTGATTTGTAATATCCTTAGGAGTTGGAAGATTTGCTAACCATGAGCATGAGGAACTATATAACTATGCTCTGTTTGTGTCAAAGCTTCTTTGCATACGTTAGACTTTGTAATTCAAAGAAACAGTCAATTAATGTTACATTGCCTTATTGTTATGTGTATTAATACCATAGCACATATATCTAAAGATTCATGTATATCTTGTTTGATTGTTATGATAATTGTTTTTCTGTCATATCAAGCTTCAACGGCTAGTATATGGTATTTACTATTTAGGATAATTTTATTGGAGAAATTAGTAAGAGAAATATTAACTCCGAGATGCTGAGAAATTTTTGAACCTCGCAGGAGGAGAAATGGAAGAAAATATAGAAGAGGGAGAACATAAAATAGATTCTTCAGTGTCTACTGGTTACATTTATTTTACGGATGCCTTTAACTGTGACTTCTATTCTCATTAGGACATAATCCCTCTCTTTACATATTTGTGCAGAGAGAAGTATGGAATCTTTGTTGTGAAATAGATAACATAGAGAGAGAATGGAAAATTATTGAAGTGTAAGATAAAGAAGATATAGAAATATAAAGTATTTTCACTACTTTGTTAGTAAGTATCTCTCACAGGTATTATTGGAGCCAGATAAGTTGTTCTATTGAGATTTCTAAAGTATTTATATCATTTCATTGGTAAGTATCTCTCGCAGGTATTCTTAGAACTGAATCTTTGTTTTATTGACATTACTAAAACAACTATTTCACTGTAATTGTTCCTTTTTTCAGCATCTTCTTCATTATCCGACACTGTAATGTAACTAAAATCAGTCCTTTTCTCAAACTTTCCTGAGTATATACCTCATTCTTTTGCAGAATAAATTTGGTAAATGAGTTTCTTACTTCATGTCCTAGGTTCTTGTCTTTATTTATGCATTTGTATTAGATTCTCTTCTTCTGTGTGTTTCTCTGTTTATCTATTGTTTTCTATTTTGGTTAAATTATGTGTAGTTGATAATGACAACTGAGCATGACATGTTACTCATGGTTAGCCTTTCCAATGATTCTACGAACTCTTAGAAGTGGGGTCTTTTCATTTTCCATTTCTACAGTGCATTATAAACTTGAAGTTTGTATCTGGTTTGAGTACATTTAATCTCTAGTGGAAATTTGTATGTCTGAGCGAAACTAATGTTTTTCACTAACCACTCAGGCTAACTTGAAAGAAGAAGAAACTGCACCAGGTGCAGCAACATCAACGATTTTGAATCTCCGCAAGAGGTATGACTATTTTCATTCATTTGAATCCCATGAAAGTGTTCATGTCTTCTTTTAATATCTTTAATTTGGCTATTGCAGTCTTCAGGAATCCAATGAGAACCTTGCATCATGCCAGGTATTTGTCAAATTTGCTGTCCTTGATACAATGGTTTTATGTCTTTCGATATTAAGATAAGATTGGATGTTATTATGTATTTTGAGGAATTTGTTTAATTATATAATGCATTTACTAATGGAATGTAGTACATATGATTTGGCATTCTTGCATATTTCTTTGATTTCCCATAGAGATATCAGCACTTATATCTTTCTTGGGAATTTCTAGCATTATCTTGATTATTTTCTTGATTAATCTAATACCTTTTCCTTGTATTATATCATATGTGAAGGATAGTATCCTTCTAAATAAGCTCACAAACATCTTATTCCGTTAAACTACTCATTCCATGATAAACCTTTAGCACTTTTTGCATGCAAATGCTTACATGTTGAACTAGGGACCATTTTGTATGTTGGGGCATAACAATTAACAAATGGTTTCATTTTTTTTTTTTTTTTTTTTCCTCTTTGGATTAAAAAGGTTGGTACTGCATCAATTATGTCTGGACTGTGATCTTATATTATAACAAAGTAATAGTACTCCCTCCAATCAAATATGTATGGCATTTTGGTCCAAAATGTATTTCTGTTTATATTTTTTGAATGCATTAAATCATTAGCCTTTTTATATTGTCCCTATTTAATAATTTGATGATATTGGAAGACAAAAGAGAGAAAAAGAGATGAAGAGTGATTAATTACAAGAGAGAAAACATCATTTATTAAGAGTACATACAAAAGATTCATTTTTTTTCATAACATGTGTAAATAGGCAGAAGTCTTCAATTATGGAGTAATAATCTACAAATGACTAATTTTAGATACTGAATAACTTTAGCAGTTGTTAATCTTAGTCTTTCTTTGAACATAAACAACAACTTCCAATTACGTTTTATAAATTTTTTTCTTGTGAATAATTATGTTTCATAATAACTATATTACAATATCAGAGTACAGGTCTTCAAATTCTTAAGAGAGAAAATAAAACTGAGGTGTATATTTCAAAGTATGAAATTCATATATCATTTACGCAATGAAATTATTCTACATTTATTTTCCTTTTTCTTTTGAGAGTGCTAACCCAAGTTGTGAATTTCTGTTCTGATGTATAGTGACCACATACAGCCTTAACTAAACACTTCTGGTTTATCTGGTCTGATTGTTTCAGGCCGAACTTGAAGCTGCAAAGTCTGAGATGCAAAAGTGGCATTTCGCATTTCAGAATGAGTCCTTCATACCACTGGGAGCAACCCCTGGTTTGTTTTCCTTTAAAGTTTCTATAAATTTTTCAGTGATTCTTTTGCTATTTCATCATTCCTTGCAACTCTTTCTTTCTGGGAAAAGAAAAGTAAAATTTTCCTATTTATTGGCGTAAGGCTTATGCTTGAGATCTGATCCCATTTATCATATCTATCATGGCCTTGACTACTTTCTTGTAGTCTAAGCAAGAACAAACTTTCCCATTTTCTCTGCAGAACCAAAATTTGTGATCAATTATCTTCAGAATCTGAGATCCTCTGAGGAGTCACTAAAAGAGCAGGTTTTTGTCCCAAGAATAGTTAACATCACTGTCAATATTTTGGCTTATGTCACTTATTACTTATTTTAACTCTTATCAGCTTGAGAAAGCAAAGAAAAAAGAAGCTGCATTTATTGTAACATTTGCAAAGCGTGAACAGGAGATAGCTGAGTTGAAGGTGAGGATCGCCTTTGTGTTCCACATATATTGGTGTGTGAGATTATGTTCCATTTTCTGCTATTACTTCGTCTGAAGCAGGAGTGGTTTGAAGAATTATGTATTCTGACATAATATGGTTTTTCTTTGATATCTCTTTGAAATAGTTGAGTTTTTGGTTTAATTGTTGATGTAGATCATTCAGTATTTGTTGGAGACTGAATAATTCCTGGCCTTCTGGTGGTTTTCTTGTCTATTCAACAAATAACACATTATGGCTTGCTGACTATAGTTTATATATCATATTTCTCCTTTTCTTTTGGGGGGCAGGGTGCGAGCAGATATTTGAAGCTTCTTCAAAGTTACATCTTAGCATGATGGCATTTTACTATTTTTCTTTTTTGTGGATTGGTGTGGGAGTTAGACCCGGAGACCATGACCGAGGAAGGAGCACTGAAATATCATTACCTGAAACATTTCATTTCTGTGCAGAAGTGCTGCCATCATTTTCTTCCTTTCCTTTTGGCAAATTCTATTTTTTGTTAATCCCCTTACTAGACTGCTTGTTTAATGTTTTACTTTATTTTCTTTCTCCCTGTTGGTGCATATCTTAGGAAACTAGACTTCAAGAGTGGCTGAATTTCCAACAAAAATACTGCTTTGTTATTTATAAAAAGCATGGAATAGTTGAATTTCATTTGTGAAAATTCCAGAAATCGAATGGAAATTTATGTATGGACCTAAGAGATAGTTCTTCTATTTTATTTTTTATATCATGATATTGTGTGCTTATGCTTGTTTTCTTCTGCTTGGGTGGAATGCTGTTTTGATTTCTGAGTAGTGTTTTCCTGTTTATTTGAAATTGAAAATTCAGTCTGCAGTCAGGGACTTGAGAGCTCAACTCAAACCTCCATCAATGCAGGTACCCCTTGATGCTCCTGATCTCTCTTTCATGTAGATATTAATCATGGACAATCTTTCTGACTGAAAAACTCTATTCATTTGTATGAATAATATGTTTGGATAAGATTTTACTTTTGGGTTGAATGTCACTTTGACTTTTTCCAGGTTGCACGCATTTGAGAAATCAATAAAATAGTTTTAAGTAGTAAATGAATTAGTGACCGTGTGAAAGTTTAAATTGAGAGTTAGAAAGTATATCAAATAGACATTTTAGGATTTATTTATTTAAGTTTACTTTTGTATTATATTTTAATTTCTTTCAGGAAAAAAAAAAAAAAAAAAAAATGGTGGACTATAAAGTTTGTCCAAATACAAACATTTTTCATGTTTCAACTGTATTGCATATATGCTTCCTTCAAAAATTTCTCTGCCTCCTCTCTGTTGCATCTTACAGAAGTTGACTAGAATGGGAAGAGTTAAAAGCCATCCTCCAAAAAGAAAAAAAATATATATATATATCACTGAAAAAACAGGAGGAAAGTAAGGGAAAAGAAAATGGTTAGGGCAGTGGTTTAACTTACTGGAACCTTTTCTGGTTGATTGTTTATTACTTGTTTGGCTAGAAAATGGTCTTCAATAACAATGATTTCACAATATACTCATGACAGGCAAGGCGATTGTTACTTGATCCTGCCATACATGAGGAGTTCATGAGATTGAAGGTATATATTCTGAAGTTTTAATGTAACTATTGCTGTAAATGATGTAGTTTACATTTCATGGGATTGATGTGTTCTTTTTCTCTTTTTCGTCTTTTGTGGTTCATGCTTTCTCCAGTTTGTGGTATTATATTCTTAAGATGCAAAAAGTATTCTGTTTTAGTTTTAAAAAACAGTTCCACTTGTCCAAAATAAAATTTATTTTCTGATAAAAGTATTCTCATTTGTTGCCCTAAATAGACCTCATTCGGAGTTAGTGACTGATGTGTGTCCACACCTGGACATCAGAGTTGCCACTTGTATTCATGTTAATTGATGATTTTGCCACATACACCCCTAGCAAGTGCTTTTTGCGTTCATATTCTTGTACTTCCTTTCTCCAGCACTATGGGTAGAGTTGGTAAATGATATGGTTAAACATTCTAAAACCTTGTATCAATTTAAATTATGCAGTTGATCTTGAAATAGAGGGAGTGATTCATTGATTGCAATATTGGTTTTGGTAACTAACAGGTTGACTGGAGAAGTGATACTTAATGTTTGTGTAATTTTCTTTAAAGAAGCCTATATCCATATGTAATTAGTAGATGATTCCTTGAAATGAATGCTGAATAGACTTGGTATACTGTGTTCATATAATTGGATCTACTTCAGACAAGACCTTATTGCAGTGTATATTTAACTACAACCGGGGAACATCTTCAACAATTTCAGTATGCAGTTCATCATGATGGGAAACAAAAAACCTCTTCTGAGCTTTGCTAGGTTTTCACCAACCATCTGCTTGCTCTAAGCTTATAACTTCTAGACAAAGTTCTGGTAGTAACCTTGCAATTTAACTGACATGTTTCTTATAACATACTTGGCCTCAATAAAGTTTAGGAACAGCTTATGTCATTCTTGATAACAGGAAGGTTAAAAGGCAGAGTTCAGATAAGAACAATATTGAACCTCCATAATATAACATATGAGAAATTCTTTCTGAATGAATGAGTATTTTGACAATGAAGAAGTTTTTGATGTATCTATCAACTATGTAATTCTGCACTGCTGGTTCACCAGTTTCCTCCATGTAATGTGGATATGGTTGTTATCAGTGGCCTTAACTTGCATTCTCATTCTTTCAGTTACCTGTGTATTGATGTTACTTTACCTTCCAAAAACTCTGTTTTGAAATATTCATTTTCTCTCACCTTTTCCATTTAATAATTCCTTGTAACTTTAATTACTGAAATATTAGAATTTGGTGGAGGAGAAGGACAAAAAGGTGAAGGAATTACAAGATAATATTGCTGCTGTTGCTTTTACTCCGCAAAGCAAGATGGGGAAAATGTTAATGGCCAAATGCAGGACCCTGCAGGAAGAAAATGAAGAGATAGGGAACCAAGCTAATGAGGGAAAGGTACATGTGCACTTCTGCATCTTACTTTTGCAGATCAACGGAATGGAACCTTTATCACAGTCCTCATGTATAAATCTTCTTGGATAGATCAATAGAGATGCTTAATGTGCTTATAGTTATTAGTCAACCAAGACCTTGCCTTGCAATTCATGTATTCTTTTGTAGTTTTCATGGTCACTTTACTCATGTTGATCATAAGATATTGTATTTATGTTGATGATGTTTGTCATTTCTTTTGCTGGCAGATACATGAATTAACCATGAAGCTTGCTTTACAAAAATCTCAATATGCAGAACTCAAAAGCCAGTTTGAAGGTCAGTGTTCTCTTGTTTTGAATATTGCCCAGAATAAGGAAAAAAGTCGAGAAAATGAAAACGATATATATCTAAGAACAGTATTGACAATGGGCACTGATAAATATGAGAAATATTGTCTGAGAAGTTGAATTGATTCTCGAAACTAGGGACAGTTTCAAAGAAGTTTTAACTGTAGAAGTTGGAAAACTATCTTACTTCTGACAAAATACCTCATACATCATATACAAAATCAATATGCCATATTCTAAATAAACATTCATTGTTGTCATTGTCATCCTGCTAGTTAAAAAGAACTGTAACTGCATATATACATGTGGAAAAGCCACTCAACTACTTCCCTTTGAAGTTCCTATTTTCTGTTATTTAAATATACACTTTTTTTTTTTTTTTTTTGCGTAGCCAATGAGGTAATAACCATTTAATGATGTTTAATTACCAAAAAAAAAAAAAAAAACCATTTAATGATGTTTTATGGGATGGTAACTGATTGATATCCTTTTTTCTAAATAAACAAAATTTATTACCTGGCGACATGCAGGGTTTTGTAAGCAGATGGAAGGCCTCACCAACAATGTTGAAAGATCCAATGAAATGGTATTTTACCTATGAACTCTTTTCTTTTAAAGAACATATTAAATGTATTCAGCTATGAAACTTTGATGATCACTTCCCTAGAATATTGAGCTTTAACGTTTTTGTTGCCTATTGATTTGTGTGCTTTTGGTTCCATGAGTGCCTGATATGTTATTAGCTACTTTTAGCTGTAGCCTGCTGCTCCATCTAGGCTGTAATTATTTGATTGGTTCTTTGTCAATAATTTTAAAATCTCCGATTTGGTACAATCATATTTCTCTGAGGTCTTTGACAGCCGTTTGTAGTGGTTTTGTGATAGCAATTAAAATCCAAATCAGAAGATACATGTGCATTGAGAAAAAACTTCTTGTTAAGAAATCAGTGGGTTTAATGATTTGAAAAAGTGAAATAAATTCAAAATTCCCAGACAAAGAATTTGCCAACAGCAAAAGAGACTGAATTACTGGACATTCTCATTTGCCATTTAGTTCTCATAACTGTTTCCAAAGTCTGACCTAAAAAGTATCTGCTCGTGTATAGATCAAAATATAACTCTGCAGAGAACAGTTGGGAAAAGAGAAACAGTATTTCAATTTTTCTTATGATCATAATCTCAATGAGTGTTAAACCCTTATCCTTGTCTTAAATATCAAATTCAAACGCTTTTGCTCTCGGGTCTATTTCACATACCAAAGATCTCAAGAGTTGAAGCTCATTTGTGTTGCAGGTGCTTCTATTGAAAGAGAAGTTGGAGGATCGGGATGCAGAAATTAGTAGGTTAAAGGAGGAGTTGCAGCAGCAGCGAAACACGGTGGATGAGGAGGAGAAAACTGAATTAGCTCCTGAAAATGATGCAAGTGCTGAGGGGACTATTGTTGAAGTAACAGAAACCTGATAGTCTTTGTATTCTGCTCTGAAAATTACTTTTATCATTATTGTCTGTACGTTGTAGTATTAATTTCCTCCTTTCATCTGCAAATCATTTCTGATAGGAGTTTAGTGTCGAATTGTGTAGCAAAGCATCACCTCCCTCAACCAAGACTCACCCCCCTCCCAAAAGAAAAATACAGCAGGCTGTAATTATTGATTTATCACAAGAAGCTGGTGTACCATGTTCTACATAGGTTCAAGTTGGGAAACTAAAGGTTTAGAAAGACGTGCTAATTCTAAGAGATAATTATCACGTCCATGTACTGCTAAGGTAAATTATGGAAAGAAAGCTTTCATTTGTTACTATTCCAACCCAGTCCTGCACTTCCTTTGTTCCCAATTGCTTGTAATGGCTCCACCAATCCTTTAATACTTTTTCCAAGTGCTTCACCCTGTAATGAAAATAAACTCATAAAAATTGCCAAACCAATGGCTGAACATCAACTGAACAGAACCAAGTCTAGGTTGTTTACCTCATTCCAACCCATGCCTTTTAGAAGTTTTCTGGCGTAACTCCCTTCTCCGAATGAAATATTCAGGGACTCAGCTGCAGCTTCTTCCTGGGATGCTAAAATGGGAGACGAGGGAGATGAACCAACATCACTAGATGACTTCTTTTGTCCGGGACCAACACCAAAACCACCATGCAAGGCTCTTCTCTCAGCAGCTCTGTCTCTGTAGGCAACTTTCTTCTTTTCCTAAACTTGTCAAGTGGCATGGATTAGGCAGGCAAACATAACAAATAAACAGTCTGTCCTGTTTCACCCTCTGTCTACCAAACCTAGTCAAGGACAGCAAAAAGTTTACAAATCCCATTCACATGAATCAAACATCTAAATTTTAAGGTTGAAGGAATCTTTCGGCATTATTACAGTTCAAGAACATTTCCACTAAGTCAAAACACATACATAAATAGGTAAAGAAAAATAAGAAAAGAAGACAAAAACGTGAAACAAAAACAACAGACTTAACACTACCAATGAATGATTGGCGAGGACTAAGATGACGGCACTATCAGAAAACACATCAGTTATAAGTATGGGTGACATCCTCCCTACACTAAACTTATCATCAAGCTCTCGAGGAAAGTTACTTTGGGAGACCTCTTTGGCTCAGATTGCTAAAGTTTTCTATGCATCCTTTGGCTAAACAAAGCTTTCACGAATTAGTAGCAGAATGTACAACTGAGATTAGACTACTGGAAATCATTATCAACATATCAATTTCTATGTCCATGCATAGTGCCACTTTGTGACAGATGTGAACCACACAAAATAACCATAGAATCAAATATATGGTCTAAAATTTTCTTACTAATCTCAATAGCAGATTGCCAGAAATAGAACAGAAATTTCATAAACACTGCAAGTTGGTTTCAGAAGGACCATTAGGAGGAGTTATTTCAAGAAAATTTACAGAAGCTTATAGTTCCATTTAAAGCATGCCTTTATATTTGTATACTCTCTCCAAAACCTCTTCCCATAGAATCTTGAACATGTTTCATGGGAAATCAAAGAGTAGGATCATCAATAAGAAGTAACACCCAACCCACTGGGAAGCAATTACCTGCTTCAATGCATGGGAATGCTCTGATGACGAGCATTCTTCATTGTAAACATTATGATCCTGAAATCGTTCATGTGAATGTGGCATATTACCAATAGAGAAATGAGGGAAGCCCCAGTCTCCTGTTGGATTTGAAGAATCATAAGTAGACAAGGATGCCAAATACTTTCGGCTGGGTGTCCTCAGTCTATATACCTGACCTACATAATGAAATGTTTTAAGCAACTATGTGAGTTTTGTGCATGAGTAGCATATTGATAAAAACATGAAATCTAAGGTCTAGTTGTTATAGTTTAGAAACAAAAATCTTAAGGAAAGTATTACATTGTTAGAGTACAATAATACATTACTCAAATTTGTTTAAGAATTTACAATTATTGGTCATGTAAAAATAATTTGTTAGACAATCTGGTGTCTGGTAATGTACTTCTAGAAGGTCCAGAATTAAATCAGAGATTTGTGGAATGCACACATCAAAACAGTCCACAATGATGGCACAACCAACATTCCTTACTGTAGACAATAATCTCAATCTTGATGACATGTACAGAAAAAAGATACAATGAAGATGGAGAGACTTTATATGCAGAGAGGGAATTATTTAAATAATTGTTTCAATAACCAAATTGTTTAGTCAATAGAAAAGATGATAATAAATTAAATAATCCCTTTGATATTCAAGGAAAAGCATCTAACCGCAGAAATATGAAACATTTACTACTAGACATGGATACGGTAACTATAAATCCTTTTGAGGCAATGAAACTGAAGATTTTCTCTAAGAGCTTTGAGTAGATTCAAGAGAATAGCTAATAATTTCAGAATGCATATTGAAGATCATTACTTCTACATCGGAAAGAGGATTTAAGACAAACCTGATCTTACTTTGACAAGATCAAGGTAAACTTCACAGATTGCAGCAGTTTTTAGACGACTGCCACCTGAGG
The DNA here is from genome assembly GCA_035583425.1 of Marsdenia floribunda. NCBI lineage: Eukaryota > Viridiplantae > Streptophyta > Magnoliopsida > Gentianales > Apocynaceae > Marsdenia > Marsdenia floribunda. The sequence goes on from JAXGGT010000002.1 coordinate 5,798,165, forward strand.
CTAATGATGGATGCAGCTTGTTAGAGCATTTAACGAGCCTTCCGACCAGCTTGCACACACCATTCTTCTTACTTTTTGTGGTATCTTTGACCATTTCCCAATCCCATAAGTCAATTATTTGGATATCCGAAACAGACACTAGATTTTGCTCAGTGACTTGACCATACTGTGCTCGCCAGTTCTCTTCTTCCCAAGAGATACCTGAGCCCACAAAATGATTTCTTAGAGAGGCAAATGCATAAAATTAGATTGCTCAAAACAAGTGAATTGACTTAGGTTAAGCTCACAATGATATTATAAACATCAACATAGTAGATCCCCTTTCATTTCAGCCTCCGATTTTATCATACTTCTTTGCCAAATAGGCAGTGTCAGCAGTACCCCTTCTCTTTGCACTAAGGCTGCCCCCTTCACGTGTGAGAAAGGAGGTTCGCAAAAACGAAAAATACCATGACATGACTTATATAAAAGATAGAGAAAGAAAATGGTATCAATGAGAAATCTAAATTATTTTTTGTATTTTAGAACAGAAACAGTTGCCCAAAGATAGACAAGACTTCTAGAAATTAATAAATCATTTAAGCATATTTGGGATCTGGGCATGGTAAGATTTCAGGATTAAATAAAAATGAGTTACTGGAGAACATTTATGGTTGATAGTAATATGCACCTTCATCTGTCATATTTCCAGTTGAAGGACAGTCTTCAGGGATCCATTCACCTTCTTCTAGCTCATAAGTATCACTGTCTCCTGCACCTTGAAAAGCAGAACCACATCAATTCTCATCCAATTCTAGCAGTCTCATTCCAATCTAGAATAGAGATAATTGATAAACCATCTGTTGAAACACATGAAGTGTCAATATCATTAGTTCCCATAGGTTGCATAGCATTAGAAGCAGTGCTGCCTCCTTGGTTGGGATATCCCGATAGGAAAAGATCAATAAGTGTATCTTCGACCCTGATTAAAATAGTTGATCTGGTTAGTCTCAGGAAGAAACTGAGGAACTCAAACAAAAATGTAAAATGTTGGCTTCACAGACCATTCTGATGGTGGACGTGGATCTTCAGTTGGATGATTTTTGACACAATCTGAATCCACTGTCAAAGTGAGATCAACTTTGGGATGTTAGTTGACTTCATTTCATCAACAAATCTCCAGAAAAATAATAACCTATGCAATGAAAGGAATAAATTTCAAACTTTTATTTGTCAGTAACATAAAAAACAATTGATTTAATTTTGCGTGCTCTTCCAACTATCAGAAGTTCTTGTAAATGACAAAATGTTACAATAAATGGTATATTCAACATTAAAATGAGAAAGGAATAGTGGAAACTAATGCAAGATCATACATGTTTAGACGCTAAGAATAGCTTGTTTTGTAAAGATAATCTAAATCTAGAGAGCATAACATATTTGTTTTGTGAAGAAAGACAAAGAAAAGTATATGAGTAGAGAGGCAAAGTTTAAATTTTCTCTCATTCCTGGTGCTCTTCCATTTCACAACTTCTCCAGTTCACAAGTAATTATCAACAAATTATGTTCATGACTTAATGCCCAGCCAAGAAAATAAGTATACATCTAACATGACAAATAGAGATGGGAGAAAAATGGATAGGAACTGATACTACATGGCTCTTTATTAAAGAGATTAATAAAATATAGAGGAATGGCACAAGACTTCCCATTCCACCCCCTTCTCTAAAGTTTTATCCAAACCACTTGGGCCAGATCAGGTTCGACTACAAGTTCACCCATGATTCATGAATAACTACAGCTGCAGCTTCGGTTTCCAGTTTGATATTAGATTATTGACTCACCTTTGCTTAGTTCATCCGCAATTATTCCTTCCCTTTCAGCCAGGAAAACATCATCTCCAAAACCATCGACAGAACTGCATTGTTTGTCTTCACGTAGTTTTTTAGAATCCATTTCCACTGAATCATGGAACTTTTCATGCAGATCTCCCTAAAATGATGCAATAATAACAATAATTAAAATAAGAAAGAAACCACTAAAAGTCAATGTTTTAGTCACAAAACAAGCCCTCAAATGAAGATTAGGAGGAAAAAAAGGGGAAAAGAAACTGCACCCCATCAGAAATTGAACCAAGAAGCACATAATTCCCATCTTCAAATTTGTAATACAAACCATCTCTACTACTATAGTACCATCCAGCTTCTGGATTATAATAAAAACCAGTGCTGCATCAAAGCATAACCATAACAATCCACGTTAGAATTATTCTATACATACACCAGTTCCTCGATCTTCAACAAAATACCGAAAAGGTTTTCACTACATGCTTTTTCTTTTCCTTTTTTTTTTTTTTTTTTTTAAAGAACTCAAATTAATGACCACAATTTAGGAATTAGAATTATGAAATATCAAAGCCCTAGTTATCAATCATCCATTTAAAAAAAAAAAAAAAACTAAGATCAAAAGTAAGAACGAACAGATAACAAAAGAATTAATCTTTGTGAGATTTGAAGCAACCTGGAGTGAAAATAGAGCTGAGATGACTCATCCCATTCAAAAGTACAATCAGAATCAGGCTGTTGAGAATCGAGTTCGTTGGTTCCCGCCATTTGCAGTTGCTAGAAACTAACCCCCAATTTATCCCTTTTTCCCCATGAATTTTGTCCCAAGACGGGCACTACTTCTTGATTTGCACATGTCCAACTCATTTCCATACTCTCCTGTTTTTTCCGTTTTTTTTTTTTTTTTTTTTTCTCTTCCTTGTTTGTATTTAGATTAATTTGCCAATTTAATCCCTAATTACATAATTTTTTATCAATTAGGTCCTTAATCTTATTTTTAAACTAAAATATTTCTATTTTGAAAATTCTTTAAGAATTTAAATTATAAAAATTCTTTAAGAATTTAACATTTAAATTCTTTATGGTATTAGATTCTATAACAATTTAAAATTTTTTTACTTGATCATTTTGACTAATTTTTTCAAATAATTCAGATGTTTTGGTCATACGTTTATCATGTGAGAAATTTCTTAAAGACATACAATAACTATTATAATTATATAATCAAGTTATGAACAAATTACCAACACAGTCAAATTTTTTTTAAAAAAAAAAATATTAAAAATAATGAAATTAGATAATTATAAATAATTATAAAATTTAATACTATAAAAACATAAAATCTAAAATCTAATTCTATATAACGTAAAATAGTTATAAATATTTAAAAAAAAAAAACTAAAAACTAAAAACTTAATCACTAAACATAATTTTTTTGGCAAATAAAATTAATAATTTAATGTTGGTGATAAATGCCCAATAACATAATAAATCCAAATAACCTTAATCAATTATTATTATTTTTTTTAATGGACATTTATTCGTCCAAATATAAAATAAAGCCCAATTACAGAATAAAGGTATTTTAGTATTTATAGAGAAAATACTTATTTATTTTATATCTGTTATAAATCCCACAATTATTTAAATGAATGTCCATTGAACTTCTCTCAACTCCCATGTCTTTTGAGTTTCTAAAACCCCCATATAATTAGTTTATATAACCCCATATTTATGTATAAAATAATAAGGAGTTATGGGTGTGTGTATATATATATATGTATGTATATATTATTCCTATATATAGGGATTAGATGTATTATTTGTTACATAGGAAATGATATGAAGAATAACATTCTCTCTATTCTATCTTTGTTCTCTAACTCTAGTTTTGTTTTCTTATTTTGTTAGAGTAATTTTATAACACGTTATCAACACGAGACTCTATCGATTTAATACATTATTTGAAGTTTGATTCAAGAATGTAAAGATATGTTACTTCTTCTTATGTCAAATTTTATGAAGTTCGGATTTGTGACTCTTGAAGTCACCAAATGAAATTATTTGTCATGGATGTTAGATCCCGAGATACATGCAATCACGATGGGTCTGAAAGACACCATCGTACAAAATAATCAATTTATCGGGATAATTTAAAGCTATGGTCTTTCTATGTCTCTTCATCTTCATCTCTTCTTTAAAATTTAAGGATATGAAATATCTTACCGTGAATGACCGTTTATTTTATGAAAAAATTTAAAAGACAGATTCGACCACCAGAAGATGGTCGATCTCCCAAAAGTACGGTATAAATGGGTGAACATGAGATTACATAATTTTAATATGTAAATAAGTAAAATTTTGTCATATTGGAGGAAACAAAAATATTCTCTACTAGTGTGGTTCGAATTTCTCCCTACAACAATATTCGTGAGAAATATTTCAAGAAGTATGTTGATTCATTTTCTTGACTTTTG
>JAXGGT010000002.1:5808985-5835754 GCA_035583425.1 Marsdenia floribunda
TGGTTTGAATATGTTGATTCTTTGTGGTTCTATCTATTTAATACTGGAAAGGAGGATCGGGTGCTACAATGGTGTAAAAAATTGGATTTATTTTGCAAAAAATACACCTTTGCATCCATAGTTATGTGGTAAGTAAAGTTTTGGTAAAGCTAATTTCTTGTAAAATGATTTGATTAAATTAGTTAGCAACTGAAAAATGATGGTTAATGTGTTGACTAGGTCTCATTGGAGATTGGTTATTCTATGTCATTTTGATGAAGATACCACAAATGGGAGTCAATGCATTTTAGTTTTAGATTCTTTGCAATCCATGGAGCAGAGGATAGAAATCGAAATTAGGAAGTAAGTTAGGCCGAAAATTTTATTACTTCATGTTATATAGTGTTTGACATATTAAAATTTATTTGAATGTTACTATCCTGAGTGTGCTTAAGTTTGTGATGGCTACTATGACTGTTAAAGGAAGAAGTATGAAGATGAATGAGGTGAAAAAAATTCCAATCCTTATACCAAAGGTAAATTCCCTCTTGTTTTTATTATTTGTAATGCATTGAAACAAATGTTCAGCTTGCATTGATAACATTAATTTGAGAGGTTTCTTTTGTGTTTGAATATATTGCATATAGTACATGGATTTAAGTATAGCATATCTATAATTGTATTAGGCTTGATTAGGATTTAATTTGAGTTGCATTTTGTTATCTCATGACTACTAGGATTGCTCTTTGTAGTCATGATTGAGAGTTCCCGTACTGTAGAAAGATGTGTGTCATTTTATCACTTATGCATGAAGAACCGATTCTATGACTGGCAAGTGAGGAATCCATTAAAGGCCCAGCTTTAGTTTGGCATACTTCAGGGGATTGGAATATTTCAAGTTTTTTTTTTTTTTTTTTTTTTTTTTTTTTAACTAAGAACTGATTTTCATATTCTAGTCTTCCTAATTCCTATTGGTTTAGAGTTTAAGAAGTTTAGACGTGGAAGTGTGAGCATATATGTTTTCATATTCTTTTGTATTATGTGCGATGTTTCATTTAATCAATAAAAAGTACCGACAATACTTTCTCTATAATCATAGTTGTGTATGCAATCAAAACTATAGCGTAAACATGCCTTGAGGTTGTTCTAGGTTTTTTGCATACTGTTTGTCTTCTTACTTTGGATAACAGAAGGAATCCTGGTGTATATGATTTCTATAAAATTAGAAAATTCTCTTTGCTTAGTTCCTCTGTAATTTTATAAAGTTAGCAGTTGACCTGAGAGAAACTGAATATGTGAATTTGTTGCATTCATGAAATTCCATATCTTCTAGTAAACACCTTTCGCATGTTCAGTTCAAAGTAAAATGAGAGAGTATATCAAATTTTTGTTTGATTCTCATTTCTTACTATCATCAGTGTGATTCTAACTTTTGGTTTGTCTAGGGTTACCCTTCATAGATTCTAAGGCTTGGAAGCAAGTTCTTACTTCCTTTTTGGCCTGGAGCATGATAAATGGAAGGATATGAAAACATTGCTAAATCCTATTACTGTAGGAAAATTTTTTGATGGGCTCAATTTTTTTTCTATTTTGTGAAGAATACCTTTTCAAACTAAGAGAATAGTTGGTCAGATAGGATATTACCTTATGAAAAGGTTAAATTATTTAGAGTTTTAAGCCGGGTGATTAATCCAAGGATGTTAACTCAATAGATAAGATGTGCTATTTACAGTAGGAAATGGGAGGGGGCATTTCATTGGTGGAGCTAAGTAAGACCTCTAAGTGTTTACAGGGGCTAATGTTGGTTTTTTGTTACAAGCTTAATAATTGCACTATTAGCTTTTACCATTGTTGGGGTGTTGGATAATGTGATCTGTTGCATGGGATATGGAGATTCTAATTCAATAAATGGAATGTTGTTAATGTTTATAAAAACTCGAGATAATTTTTAGTTGAGGTACTTGAAGAGATTTGAGACCATTCACTAAAAAGATGGAGGTGCTATCTCTACCATGGTTTGCAAAAAGGTGATTTACAGAGTCAAGAGGTAACAAACACAATTAAGGTCTATGACTAGCAAGGGAGGAATCCATTAAGGGCCCAACTTTAGTCTGACATACTTCAGGGGATGGAAATATTTCTAGTTTTTTTTTTTTTTTTTTTTCCATCTAACAACTGATTTTCATATTGTAGTCTTCCTAATTCCTATTGGTTTATAGTTTAAGAAGTTAAGACATGGAAGTCTGAGCATATCTGTTTTCATATTCTTTTGTATTATGTGTGATGTTTCATTTAATCAATAAAAAGTGCCTATAATAGTTTCTCTATAATCATCGTTGTGTATGCAATCAAAACTATAGCATGAACATGCCTTGAGGTTGTTCTAGGTTTTTTTGCATAGTGTGTCTTCCTACATAGTGACACTTGAAGAGTTCTCTCTCTTCTTTTCGTTTCATTTCTCTCTCTTGTTGATAAACTTGCTTCTATTATAGCTCCAGCTTTGAATCCTTGCTATGATTCAACCTTGATACTCTGCCTGGTTTAACAACTAATACACAACAAAATGTGAGGGTAGCTTTCTGGTACATCTTACCAGACCTTGTTCAAATTGCCATTGCAGGATGTAGTTTAGATTCAAATATTAAGTTTCTCTTGTCTTGCCTGATGTGAATGCACAACTATTAGTGGATTTAGGCCTTTAGCAGTCAGATAATGAAGATGTTTCATTTCTTTTGATAATATATATTAGTAGATTTAGGCCTTATGCATGAAGAACCAATAGAAAATATTAGCAAAACTCCATATCTCTAAAAGACATAACAAGATCATAGAGAACTTTCATCTGAAGTACACCATTACCTACTAAATCTGTGGTACACCATTATTTGTAAATCTAGGCCTTGAGCAGAACTTTGGTTTTGTAATCATAATTAGATTATATAGCTTAAAAGCAGACAATGATATACCTAAATTAGAGTTCCAAGTTCAACTAACCTTTGACTTAGAGCTACTACTTGACCATATAGGTTTTAACTCCAGATCTGATATAGCATTTATGAAGCCTTGAGGCAAACTAGCTAAACCATTGGCAAATTAGACCAAAATCCTATAATATTAGAAAACTCTATTAGGTGACTAGTGGTGTAGTGAAAATATGAACTACAGATATTGGGCTTATATGAAAAGTAACAACCACAGGAAGAAAATGGGAAAAACTTGTATGATAAAAGATGCTACTAATAAGGATTGTTATACAGAAATGCTGCTTTTGATACAATACCTGCATGCAAATATTGATGTCAATTCCAATAGAAGCAATCTTTTAGAAATTGTAGTAAATTTTTCAGTAAAATTGCTAAAGTAAAATTTTTCAAACTTGCTAAAGTAAAACTGCAGTTTCTTGCCAACTTCAGTAAAATTGCTAAAGTTTATAAGAAGTTTCTTGCCTTCTTTGCTAAAAAACCATTTGAATAGCATTACCATGTGATGATACTATGTAGCTGAACATCATAGCCATGTCAAATATGCTTTTGTAGCAGAACAACAATCTCACTGTCATTTATTCTCTATTATCTCACTGTCATTTAGTTTAGACTCAATCTTGTGTTCCATGCTTACTAGCAGTAACTAAAATATAGTGTACACTCAATCTTCCTTTGGAACTGCTTACTATCAGTAAAGAAAACACTATTAATATTTAGACTTAATCTTGTATTTCATGCTTACTAGCAGTAACTAAAATACTGTGTACACTCAATCTTGTACAAACTTCTTACCAACAGTAACTAAAAAACTATTTTCAATCTTGTACACTCATTTTCATATTGTTTTGGTTTCAGGTTCCTCAACAAACTAATGCGATTGATTGTGGATATTATTGTCTTTACTATGCTAAGGAGTTCATGAATAATGCACCTCAAAAATTTTCCATATATGACGGCGATTATCCTTATTTTGTAAGTGAATTTAACAAATTCATCCTTATTTTGTAAAGATATCATAATTGCAAGTACAACTCATTTTGTTTATTGCTTTTAACATGTTTATTGTTTGCCTATTTCATGTTAGATGACTATTAATTGGTTCAAAGAAAAAGATATTGGACAGTTCAAGACAAGCATGAAATGCCAGCTAAGTTTAACTGATTCTAAAGGAACAAATTCAAAATATACAGTTGAGGAAGTTAAATTTACAACAGAAATTGAAACTCAACATTCCATATGCTAAGCAATTGAAAGCCAAAGACATAGACATGATATGGGGGTAGTACTTGATGAAGCTGATCCTGATGTTGATATAATATGCTCAAGTATTTCTGAAGTTGATGGTATGCATAGGAATGACTTAGTTGATCATTTCGTTGGTAGCTTAGCAGATGTTAATGTATGGGGACGAGATGAAGATCTTCTTGATATTGACATAGAGGGAATACAACGGGGTGAAGTTGAAATTGAAAATGAGGTGCATGTTCAAGCTATGGATGGTGAAAATGAATACATCATGGAAACACAAGAAGAAGGAAATGGATATCAAAGATGGATACTATGAATTGGAAGAAGATGAAGGGATATATGTTCAGTTCTTGCAAGATGGGTTCGAAGACTTTGATGCTAATGTTAGTCAAGAGGTTCGAAGAGCTAAAGAAGAGGGTAATAGTCATCCATTGATATGCAACAAAATGTCGTGAGAGGAAGCGTTACAAGATATAGGAAGATATGGTTGTTGCCTCAAAATGAAGTCATTGATATGGGTGATGAAAAAAATGGAACTTTCTGATATGGAAATGGACACTGATGAAGAAAGAGATTTCTATAACGAAGCTTGTGGTTCTGAAAATGAAGACCATGGAATGGGGGACAGGTTTCCTATTCATCAAAGTGACAATGATGCATTGAATTCGAAATTCAAAGTTGGAATGGTATTCAAGTCAAAAGATGAGCTCCCGGCAGCTATTGTGAACTATGGAGTGCAAATTGGAAGACCTTTGTATTTCAAGAAAAATGATCCTGTTAGAGTCCGAGCACAATGCAAGGGAAGTAATTGCACTTTTGTGATATATGCTCATGTACACTTGGATAACACTAGTTTCCAAATTCGGACTATGAAATTAACTCATGAGTGTTCAAGGAGTGTGAACCATAACTTAGCAACTGCAAGATACTTGGTACTTAGGTATCTTGATGATTTCAAATGTGGTAGTAGTGCCTTCAAAGTTCAACCTTTCAATGAAAAAGTACACCGGGAGCTCAATGTTAATACATTGAAATGGATTGCATATAGGACTTTAAGAGAGGCCAATAGAGTGATTCATGGAAGATATGATGAACAATATGAATTGCTTCACAGTTATTGTGCAGAATTGAGACGATTTAATCCGGGTTTCAATTGTAAAGCTTGATACATATGAAGATTTTCGGACTGGGCAACAACACTTTAAAAGAATTTATGTGTGTCTAGCAACCTTCAAATCTGGTTTTATAGCTAGTTGTAGGAAACTAGTGGGTTTAGATGGAACATTCTTGAAGGGCCCTCATACTGGAGTCCTTTTTACCGTTGTTGGCATGGAATGTTTCCAGTGGCTTATGTTGTATGTGATGGTGAAAACATGAGAACTTGGAGCTGGTTTATACAGAGCTTAGTACAAGATCTCCAAATGCATGATCAAGAACTTTGGTGTATTATATCAGATAGAAAAAAGTTTTGCTACTCGCGTTCTCAAACTCTAATTTATTGTCCTAGATTTCATCTAGTTAGCACTAACATTTTGACATGTCAAATTTATAGGGACTCATCCAAGCAGTTGAAGAGCATCTTTCTTGAGTAGAACACCATTCTGTGTGCGCCACCTACATAATAACATGAAACTATTACATCCAGGGGAAAAAATCAAAGAGCTGATTTGGAGAGCTGCATAAGCAAGTTACCGGAATCAATTTGAAGCTAAGATGCAACTTCTAAAGGAGTTCGATGAACTTGCACACCATTGGCTTCAATCTACTACATCCCCCGAGCATTGCGCAAGATGCTATTTTAGCTCAGTAACAGAATGTGACATGGTGATAAATAACCACACTGAGGCTTTCATTAGACAGTTGTTACAAGCAAGAAGCAAACCTATTATAGGCCTGCTCGAGAAGATAAGAATGTATATGATGATGAGAATGCAAGGTAGAAGACAATGGATTTGAAATTAGGAAGGCAACATATGTCCTAGAATCAAATGCATCATTGAGAAGCTCAAAGAAGCATCTGCTAATTGCATTTTGACTTATGCAGGTGGGACATAATTTGAGGTGAGATGTGGAGGGGTAGAGCAATTTGTTGTCGACACTGAACTTAGGAGATGCTCTTGTAGAAGATGGGAGCTCACGGGAATCCTTTGTGTACGTGCTATCTCTTCACTAGGGTTTGAAGGCAAGGATCCTCTTGGATTTGTGGATCCATGTTACACTGTGGATGCTTATAAGAGAGCCTATCAGCCAATAATTGGGCCTGCAAATGAACCTAACAAAACATACTCATCTGAAGATAATGTACAAATCTCCGCATCCTCAAGAATACTACCATAATCCATGTTATTAGTGTTGGAATTAAAGAAATCCTGATAAAACTCAATAGCTGCCCGTTCCATCCCTATTTGTGAAACGTGTATGAATCCCTGAGCATCCTTTAATTTCTCAATCAAATTGCGTCAGTTCCGATGATTTGCATGGTGATGAAAGTAGGCGGTGTTCCTATCCCCAGATTTTAACTAGTGAGATCAAGATCATGCTCTCCAATATTCATGTTCATGCTCCAATAACTCTTGTAGATGACATTGTGCTTGCTAAATAACATCTTTTGCTATACCCCTATCCATCATCTTGGCAATCCATTCACGTGCTCATTTGATCCTCTTTGGTAAAGAACTAAAGGAAAAATTGTGCCACTGTCAAAGGTGCTTATGAAGTGTCGTACGTGAGCCTAAAAAACCAGCCACATGCCCACCATGTTGACCACTCCAACAACTTTAAACAATATCCTGACAAGTTGGCTCCTTGAACCACCAAGGTTCAGTACGCCATACTTTCCTCTACCTACCACGAAAAACCAAAGCAACTGCCACCAAGTGTAAGAACAAAGTTGAATGATCCGAAGAAGCAGTGGGGATCACCTTTGTGTAAGCAAAACTGTGAGAACAAAGAAAAGAGTCATCCCTGAAGGCCCTGTCAAGTCGAGCTCGTGTTTTTGCCATTCCACGCCTCCCATTCCCCTAAGTATTTTAGGAACCTACTGAGTGTAGCATGTGAGTGATAGTTGTTCCAACACCCCATGAAAAACTCCAATCAAGCACGCAGGATGTGTAGATGTGCCTGTGGACTCATGAGGATACAACACCTCATTAAAATCACTAATACACACCCATAGGTCAACTCGATTCTCACCAATTTGCCCAAGTAACTCCTATGAGAATCGCTTCTGTGTTGCAATAGGGTTCCCATAAAACCCAATGATGAACCCCGCCTACCCATCAAACTAATTTTCCACTACCGCATCAATGTGTCCACTAGAGTAGCTAAGTAATTGAATATTAATCGAATCCCGCCATAATATGGCCAAGCTACCAACTAAACCATCCCTCTCCACCGCTAAGCTATGTTGAAAACCCAATAGAACCCGTAGCCATGCAGCCCCTTGAGCCTTCATCTTAGTCTCTGTAAGAAACAATACATCTGACTTATGAGAACAGAGGAAATTCTTTACTTCAAGAATTGTTTGAGGGTGTAGAAATATCAGTAGGGTTTGATTCACATGTTGCCTGAGAAGCAAATAAGGAAGTGCCCTCTGTCATTGATGGAGAGATTTGAGACAGAAGAGCTCCTCGATTCCCTCTTGCATGCAAAAGTGAACCATATGCCAAGGGTTTTTGTTGATCTAAAGGAACTTCCCCAAAAGATAGGCTTTGCAAGATTTTATGGGATGATCAATATGTCCACACAAAAAGGATAAATTTGTCAACCTCTCATACTGAAACCCTTCAACTCTCTCCCCCATAAACAGTAATTGTACCAAAGCGCCTTTGGGAATGGCTTGAGTAAGGTTAATGCAAGCATAAATACATAACTATTTTTCATTCGTATCAGTGAACTCCTGAATCTGTATAATGTCCCAACTAGTAAAAGAGTCTGTTATCTTACACCCTACATCATGAGAGTAACATTCCCTTGGCAAACCTCGTACAAGTACCCAAAAACAAAAAGAATCCAAATCAGTACCCACATCTAACAGATCACAAGACCAAGAAACAATAATACATTATCAAGGCACCATGGTCCCCCAGAATTACCCGCTCCCTTTTGTCCACAGACTAAAAAACAAATTGAAAGACAGTAAAGCATATTCGACAAACCTTGAGAGAAGAACATCGCCAAGCTTTAATAAATGTAGATCGCAAAAACCGAACTTGAACCTCCTTTGTTGTCTAGAATTTGCCAATGAGAGAATGATTGTTTTCATGCTCAGTAGTTCGAAAGTCCTCTTTTGCAATATGTATTTGATCACAAGAAGGTGGTTGAAGTGTGAGTGAAGTCATCAATTTTTCTAACTCCAAATCAAGCATAGCATCGCCGACCGTAAGGATGAACCTAGAGAGGTAGGAAACCCTAGAGTGGTGGTAAAATTCCTAGAGCGGAAGATCGTCTGCTATTTCTTAACAATATGTTTCTATAATAAATTCCTCTTTTATAATTCGAACTAATGATTATCATATTTAAACTTTATTTTTACTTTTTAAAATCATTTAACAAATTTCAGCTCGCAATTATGAATTTTTTGTTGGTTAATGGTCAATGTATTATATAATGTTTTAATTGAATTAGAATGGCAATAATGTCAATTCAATTTTTTTACAAAAATAAAAAAAAAGGCAAATTGGTGTATTTAGTCCCAAAACTATTTTCGTTGTGCAAGTTATGTCCCTATAAGTTTGTTTTGTCAATGCAAAGTCAACGTTAATTTTTTTTTTTTTTGAAAAATGAGGGGTAAAATTGGTATTTCACTTTTTTTTTTTAATTATTCAATTTTAATTTGAGACGTAACTTGCACCCATAAATTGTTTCGGACTAAACTTACCAATTTGACATTGACATTTTCCTCTTTTTAATTCAAGAAAACAAATTTGAGAGATGGGAGATTTGAACCCCAATCCTCTCAAATTTAAAGACAAATTACTAACCATTAAACTAACGAAAACAATATGCTTATTTTAAAACAGTTTATATTATATAGCAATGTGAACCACCTTAAACTCAAATCCTAAATACTAAACCCTGAACCTTGAACACTAAACCTTAAATCCTAATCCCTAAACACTATACCTTAAACCCTAAACCCTAAACACTAAACCCTAAACCTTTAACCTTAATCTCTAAACACTAAACACTAAACCCTAATCCCAAAACAATAAAAAATAAACCCTAATCCCTAATCCCTAAACACTAAATACTAACCCCTAAACCTTAATCCCTAAACACTAAACCTTAAATCCTAAACCTAAACCCTAAACCCTAAACCTTAATCCCTAATCATTAAACCTTAAACCCTAAACCCTAACACGAAACCCTAAACCTTAACCCTAAGCACTAAACCTTAAACACTAAACCTTAAACCCTAAACCTTAATCCCTAAACAGTAAACCCTAAACACTAAACCTTAATCTGTAAACCCTAAACCTTAATCCCTAAATACTAAACCTTAAACCCTAAACCTAAATTTGAAACCCTATATCTTAAACCCTAAACCCTAAACCTTAATCCCTAAACACTAAACCTTAAACCCAAAACCCTAAACCTTAATCCTTAATCCCTAAACCTTAATTCCTAAACACTAAACCCTAAACCGTAAACCCTAATCCCTAAACATTAAACCTTAAACTTGCCAAAACACTAAACAGTAAATGCTTAGGATTTAGTGTTTAGGGATTAGGGTTTAGTGTTTAGGATTAGGGTTTAAGGTTTAGGATTTAGGGATTAGGGTTTAACGTTAAGTGTTTAGGGATTAGGGTTTTGGGTTTAAGGCTTAGTGTTTAGGTTTTTGGGTTTTGGGTTTAAGTTTAAGGCAGTTGACATTACTATATAACATAAAATGTTTTAAAATAAACATGAAGTTTTAGTTGGTTTAATGGTTAGTAACTAGGATGGGGTTCAAAACCCATTTCTTAGATTTATTTTTTTTGAATTAAAAAGAGGAAAAAGTCAAATTGTCAAGTTTAGTCCCCAAACAATTTATAGATGTAAGTTCCTAAATTAAACTTGGAGGATTAAAGTTAAAAAAAAAAAAAAGTGAAATACCAATTTTACCCCCTATTTTTCAGAAAAAAAAAAAAAAAAAAACGTTGACTTAACATTGACCGTCTAATTGTGGACAGAAAGACGTAATGTGCAAGTAAAAAAATAATTTAGGGATCCAAAAAAACAAAACAAACTTATAAAGACATAACTTGGACACCAAAAATAATTTGGGGACTAAATACACCAATTTGCCTAAAAAATAAAGTAAGATTGTCAATTTATAAAACTTAAAAGGTTTCTTAACTTAACCAAATAATCCACTTTCGTAGACGGGTTTTTTCACTCACATTAACTATGCTAGGGCAAAGTTTCACTCAACTTCTTAATCCTTCATCTATACCCAAATTTGGAAAGTGAAATAGGAGATCGAGAAGGAATAAATTATCATATACAAAAAAATAATAATAAATAAAAACACTTGAAATGGAAAATTATATAAAACATCACCTTCCTCAATAATATATCTATATACACAGAACCAAAGAACAGATACACGTGATTTAGCAAGATAAATCCAAGTTTCCTGGACCTGAATTTAGGATGGTTCTTATGTGCCAAGAGCACCATAAAAATCAGTCATGTCTGTGTGTTCAATCAAGATTTGATCTTGGACAATCTATCTGTAAAAAGATCAAATTTTTCATCGGTGTCAAGCATGCTGATCCTCACGTACTCTGAACCCACTCCAAAATGTTTTCCACCTCTTGTCAAAATCTTGTTCTCCCTTAGAAAGCTCTCGCAGTCATCCATTCCCATCCCCATTTCACATTTCAGCCATGCAAATGCTACAACAAATAAGGGAGGGAGAAACCGGTGAACGGAAGAATTCAGTCAAAAACTGTAAAGAAAAAAAGTGGGAAATTTGCAAGTGTAGCTCAAGATGTATTTCTCTCTGTGATTTTACCAGGTTGTGGCTGGAAACTACGGCCACTGAATGTGCACGTCCCAGAAGGGAAGCTGGGTAGACTGAAAAGTTTGCTTTTGTTAACTGCAGCTCTCAGCTGGTTCCACCTCTTCTGCAGCAGGTTATACCCAAATTCAAAGAAGTTCTCGGATTCTTTTGAATCATCCTCGATGCTATCAGCCACGGCATGTAAGATTTTAGCCGAGCGCAGTTGTGAATCCTTTGACACGCCGATGGTGTTGAGTTCAATAAACTTGGTCATCCTTTTGGCTATATCTTGATCCTTTACCAGAGCCCAACTGAAATTATATTAAACAATGTAGAGTGTGAATTCTCGTCCACCAGACAGATTAACAAAGACGTTGAACCAGCATATAGGTCAAGAAGGTAAAAATTATATCAACATGGAAAGAGCACGAAAAGAGAGCACAGTAATACTAGAAATGTTAGGAAGAGAAAATAACCCGATACGTGAACCAGCATGGCCGGTGCTTTTGGAGACTGTGAATAACATGATATCATGGTCTGCAGCAAAAGAAATTGGACTATACTGTGGCCAGTAGTAAGCCAGGTCATGAACCAATATTCCCTCAGTCCGGTTCACAACTGGTTGTCTTGATGATCCATCTGGGTTGTTAGGAGAAGTCACAAGCTCAATGTAGGGTTTCACTTTGTTAAATTTGTGTGCATCACCACCCCATTCGTACAGACCCGACTTTAAAAAATTGGTAATCAGTGGGTATGACTGCAAGCAATTAGGATATATGTTAGCCACACATGAAACAACAAGAGTTGTTTCCACACAGAACTGATCAAGAATTTTTTCTACTATACAGTAGTTCTTCAAATATGAAAAACTGGCCATTTAGTTCTCATTTTATTAATTTGTACAGTTTTTGTCCTTTTTCTATTCCATGTCTATTCTAATTTGATCGAACAAGAAGTTAGGACTTGTTGCGAAGTCCTAACTTGATCATAAATTAGTCAGAAAAACAAAAACGGTCACTAAAAAATAACATAAGAATCAAAAGAGATAACAAAAATATATAAAAAGAAAAAACTAGTAAAACATATACCAATTTTCCTTCGAACATACATACATATATCTATATATATACACACACACATTTAAAGAAAAATGAAAAAAGATGAGCAGTTGAAAAGACAAGTGAAATTGCAAAGGTCAAACAACTCTTTCATTTCTTTCATGATCATTTTAGTTGGAAAGCAATGATGATAGTGAGATTAATCTTATCATCCATCTAAATCCACTTCCTCTATTGATTGAGTTTTTAATATATCACGTTTATATTATTATTATTATTTAAAATGTATGGTTAAAGGGGAAAGAAAATGATGATGCTACTCTTAGATGCCATCTGGAATCCAAATTAAGAGAAACCATGCAAGTAATCTTGAGACTTTCCAACCACTTTTGATCATAAATTTGTCAGAGAGAAAAAATTATGACTCCAAAGTTCACAATAAATTGTCCCCTTGTGGAATCATAAGTCCATGGTGAATGCCACAAAACAATAACAGGTAGCAATATAGATCATCTTAATGGAAGTAACAGAATCATCAAACATACTGTTCAAGATACTTTGGAGTTTGCGAGTTTGCTTTCCTGATATACTAATAATAAAAGCAAATGTCCATAACTCACCGAATAGAAGGGAGCAGCAGATACCACACTCATTGGTTCATTGGAATTGGTATGACACAGAGCATATAACACTGCTTGAAATAGTTGTGTCGACCCAGTCCCGACCACAATATGACGACCTTCGGTGACAGCATTTCTGACCAGTTTATGCAGTCTAACTACTGAATTTGCAAATTCAGACTCCAGGAACCAGCAAAGGTTTTTGGCATCAGAAAAGTAACTTATTGATTGCCAACCAGAAAGTACAATGGTGGTTTTGTCCCCCATTTGCTGCCAGTATCTCCCATACATTGTTGGATCACCACTGCAGATATTCGCGTTTAAAATTTTATACAGTAAGCCAATATTCGATTTCAAATGCATTTCTTAATTGTAACTCGTTTTGCAGTTGTTTGTGGTGTTCATGATAAACCAAGGCAGCAGAAAAGGGAAAATACCACAAACCAATGCAATGAAAAATTACTGAACTGTAATTCTTATCTCATCGTGCTAATGAGCACATCAAGAACAAATCAACCAACAGTCACCTTGAGTTGAACTTATTAGCATTTCAGTGCCCAAAACAAATAATAACTGCTTATTTCATATATGCAAAGGGAATAAAAAAGAACATAATAGTAACAATAGTAAATAAGTTAGAGAAATAATGAAACAACCCTGCAGTCTAGAAACTTTTTTTTCCCTAAAAAAAAAAAAAAAAAAAAAGAATGGAAAAAACATAACTCACAAATGGTCCAAATTGAAAGAGTGGTCCTGATCACGGAAAAAAGATTGAATACAGGATGCAAGGTAGGTATGGAAGCCACAACTAAGGGGTCCAGTGCCAATAAAGGATCAAATGATTGATTGCATGACTAGTTAGCATCAGGGCCAAACTTCATTCCTCATGACCAAAATTCCAAGGCCCTACAATACATAAAATGGTCCAAACTATTGCAAGCATAAGAGACCATACCAATGCACCGCCTCTCGTGCAGGGCAGGCACGGTGCGCGCACGAGAGCAGTACATGATAATGCTGAACCTTTAAAGGTTCACAAATTTTCATGTAATGCAGTTGCAAATGGACTAATTTGGCTTGAAAGAAAGAGGTGGTGGTGGGGAAACACACAAAAAAGATTAGGTAGTGCCAAGAACATGACCCACAAAGCCTTTTTTCATCAAGTAGTGCACCCACCTTATATTGCAAGTATAAAGTAATATTCAAAATGATTCATTATCTTGAGGATCCAAACTATGGTCTCTCAAATCTTCTAAAGGACAAGAAGGGGTCCAAATGTAGCAAATACACAAGGCAAGACAAGACTCACAAACGTTGTACCTATTGTTCTGTAATTTATGGTGGTATAAAAGTGACTTTAAACTAATAACACGGTAGTGGCATTGGAATTCAAATTAACCTTAGAAATAAAAAACAACAACAAAAACAAAAAATATTATAAGCTACTAAAAAGGGGTTTTTGAGTAGTTTTAGGTCTAGTTGCAAGTACCAGTACATAACACAAGAAAGAATAATCGTGCTGGTCAATGCAAAAACTTAAGGACCACCATCCATGCTGCATATTTTTGTCTAGCAGTAGAGAATCAAACTCCTCTTATTATTATTATTTTATTTATTTTCTTTTCTTCTTGATGAGTGAAGAGAATCCAACATTGGGAATAGAAAGGTTGAGAAAATAGACTGTCAAAGTACAATAGGGAGAGGCCAACCCAACCCTCCTCTCCTACACGCTTTTAAAAAGGTCTGTACATAACATGCACCATTGAAATTCACATTTCACCGCATGCATAGACTTGTCTTTGTCTCTTGAAAATGATATTACTTAAATCACTCACCGCAAGTTAGGGGATTCTAGCAATAGGGTACTGTATGCTATCAATTAATTTAGTCAAATTAGTCCAAGAAAAGAAATCCCCCACTTAGAGATCACTCAACAAAACTAATCTCCTCCAAAGGTAGCCACTTTTTGACCTCTACTATTTTTTCCATTTTTTATACACATGGTTTGAACTTGAAAAAAATAAAAATAAAAATAAAATCCAATCCTAAAAAATAAAGTGCATGTAGTGTAAGTTCCACAAATCCCCATACTTTTGCATCACTAGTGATAACTTCCTTTGCATAGAAGAATTTGCCACCCTCACAAAGTTAATGGGGGAATCTTTATCATCTTCCCCCCCATTGACTTTATATGAATAAATTATTAGCAAAGCAAAACAACATTAAGCTATCTATAGAACAGAAACAAAATTAGCTTTGAATTAAACAAGTGCAGAAAAGATAACTTTTGCTTTAAAAAAAAAAAGAAAAAAAAGGGCTGTATGCATCTTTTGCCCCCATATGAGAAGTCCTCATCTTGAAGAAGATTATATAGAAGGTAGAGAGAGAGAGAAAGACAGCACATCCAACCTTTGACCGACCGAACTAGAAAGCAAAAGAAGAAAACACACATGCAAATAGTCATAAGATATTCTTACCACACACACACCCCCACCGCCACCCCCCCAAGCGAGAAAAAAAAAAAAAAAAAAGAAGGGTCAGAATCAAATCACAAGAAGATTTTAGCTTGGGGGTGATTACTATAGTCAAGAATTTAAAAGCAACAGTTGTGCACAGGGGAGGGAAATAAAAAAAAAAAAAAAAGAAAAAAAAAGAAAGAGAAAGAAAATAGTAAAGAAGGCTGGTTTTGTAGTGAAGGTAGTAATGATACTTACTGGTCAAGATCGATGACAGTAGCAGCAGCAGCACCGGCATCATGAGTTACAGTTCTACGTGATGACATGGAGGACGACGTCGTATCCAAGCTCTTGTTCTTCTCAGTCTTCTTCTCCAAGATTGGACCTCCTTGAACATGTTTCTCATTAAAGCAGTAGAACTGTTGAACCCTTTTGTCTCCTTCAAAATAAACCTTTGAAATCAACCCAAGATTTAAGGCCAAAGATAGCACCAGCAAATGCTTCAGCGACACCATTTTTTTCATCTTCTTGTGATGATGCTTCTTCATCTTCTCAAAACCACAATAAGTTTTAAAAAACAAAAAAAAAAAAAATATATATATATAGAACAAGAAGAAGAAAAAAGAAGAGAGGCGATTATTTTTCTTGAAAAAGAAAGAAATAAATATATCAAGAACTTGACCGTCGAAGAGGAAGACTGAGAGAAGAAAGTTTTTGCAATGTGGGGTGATAGGTAAAACTTTAATAATACTGATGAGTAAAAGCTCCTTTAAGTTTCAAAGAGCTGAATTTTTCAAGACTCAAATGACAACTGACAAGTGTGTGGTTGTGAAAAGGAAGTTTTATTTGGGGTGCAAAGCTCTGTTTTCAATGCTTCAGTAGTCAGTAAATTAGCAGTGCCACAGTGCGAGGGGGAAGGGGCAAAAGAAAAATGGAAAAAACGAAAGGAAAACTCTGCTACACAGAAAGAAAACAGAAAAGTCGTAAAATGCTGAAGATTCAGTCAGGAATATTCTTTACCGATTACTGCTTCCAAAATGAAACAACAACAACAACAATGGATGCAAACAACCCTCCACAAAAAAAAAAAAAAAAAGTTTTGAACTCTTACACAAAAACAAACCTTAACGAAGAATCATTAGTTTTTGTTTTTGAGACCCGCAGAACATTGGTAAGAAAAACTTATACTGATATCTTTCTTGAAAATTGCAGATTTTTCTGATACAATTATCTTCAAAGAGAGAAAGAAGCAAGCACCATATACATACATACACAGCTAATGTATGTGTCTATATACATATATGTGTGTGTGTGTGTGTGTGTGTGTGTGATTAAAATATTGAAGTTTTGAGAAAGAAGGGTCATTTGACTTTAGCTGATTCTGTTTTAGATTTTGAGCATCAGATATTTTTACTTTTTAGTTGCACTCATGAAAGAATGAATGAACAAAAAAGCAATTACCCAAAAAAAAAAAAAATGCAACTCTGTGAGAGTTGCATATGCACAGCACAGAATCAATTTCCCATTTCTTTCTGTTTTTATAATAATTGTGCTCTGTCAGTCTGTGCCTTTGCTTTTGCTTTACCCTTTTTTTTTTTTTTTTTTTTTTTATAATAATAATAATAATAGTGACAGAGTTGAGAATCGAGATGTACAATATAATTAAAAATTTCACTAATAAAATAAGCTAAAAGAAAATGCTTTAATTTTATTTCAAAATTCTAAAATACAAATATTATTATGAACGGTCAATCTATATTGTCTTTTAAGAAATTTTTGAGTACTTATTAAGTAAGGGTCTAAAGTTTTTTACTTAGTGAAGCATTTTTAAACCTATGAAATGCACTTAAAGTGTGCATTGAGTTGTTTATAACAAATATTATTTTTTTTATGGAAAATTTAATATTTTTTTTAAAAAATAAAATTTCAACTATGTATATTATGTGATAATTTTATTTTTTAAAATAAGAAGGTAGCTAAATGTAATATATATATATATATATATATATATATATATTAATTATTTCATTAACTTCATGTAGGTGACTTCTCTTCAATTCCATTGAAAATTATGATCAAAGTTAAAAAGAGAAGAAAAAAAAAAAAATCAAAATGTCAAATTATAAAAATGTTAAGAACGGGAACTGATTTTCTAATATAAGTTTGTATTTTTTTTTTTATATATCTTAAATAAATTTTTTTATATAAATTATAATTATTATTTTAACTCCAACATAATTCGAACCAATGACCTCACATGATCATAGGTGAAACTACTATTACCAAAGAAATCACTTATTGTCATATCTTATAATTGATCATTTTTACTCCTAATGTATTAGTTTTTATACAAATTAATCCCTATTCTTTTTTTTATTCTTATTGTTTAATTTTTTTTTTTAGTGGAATTAATCTTTTATCTAATTTCGTTTGAGCACCTTTAAAAAATAGCACTTGTCCAGCGTTTGATCTATCTATTTAGGGGTAAAAAGGTAATTTAAAAAAAAAAAATTAAAACTACAAAAATATAATTATTTAAAATTTAAAATATCAAAATAAAAATATTCAAAATGTCAAACCTAATTGTTAGGACTATATCCAAATCTTCCTTATTTTTATCCATAAAATATTAATAAAAACATCCATATCTTAACATAATAATGGTTAAAGAGTAATTTTCTCACAACAAAAAATTTATTTAAATTTTAATAGGAAATCAAAATAGTTACTTTTCATTTAAAAAAAAAATTAAATAATTGAGTTAAAATTTCCAAGGAAATAGGACTTTTAAAAAAAAACAAAAAAATATATCTTAGATGATAATAATCTCATTTATAATTTAGAAAATTATAAAATTCGAATCGTATTAGAGGAAAAAAATTTCTAAGTTTAAAATAAACAAAAATAAATAAATAAATAAATGTTTACGGGAGCTCTCTTTGAATTTGCTGAATAAATCAATTAATGAAATCCCCATGTATAAATAAATAAATTCTGCGAGTAATATAATTTGAGTTAAAAAAAAAAAAAAAAAAAGAGCGTGGTGGTGGTGCTGGGTTTCATTCTGTGTCTATTTTTGACAAGACAAAAACAGTACAAAAATAGTTGTATTTTGAATTTGTCTGCCCAAGGGAGCAGTGTAGGGAGAAAATTGACATTTCAACCGCTAACAATGGACACTGCGTAATGTAATTAGTATTTTCTTTATAATATATATATATATATATATATATAATATTTTTATTTTTAAGAAATTGTGACTGTTTATTTAAAGTAAAGTGTTATTGGTAATAAATAAGTAGATATTATTTCACTAATAACAATTTTATTTATAATTATAAATAATCATAAATTCAATTTGCATATTGATAATTTTTTAAACTTGTATTGTATAAGAATAATAATAATACATAATTTCAAAAAAGTGCTATTAATAATATATTATGTGATATATTTTAACACCATTCAGTATATTATAATGTAAAAAAAAAAAAAAAAAAAAAAAACATAATTTAGTTAGTAATAGTTTTACTCATAATTCAAATTGTCATAAAGTCAAAACACGATAAAGACAAAGTCTCAAATTTTTTTTTTTAAAAAAAAGTATAATAATAATAATAATAAGTTTTTATTTTAATCTAAAAAATGATACTATGAAGAATAATAAATAACAATAATAATAATATTTTTCAATTTGAAAAAAAAAAATTAGAAGACTTTTTGTTTATTTATTTTTCTTTTTATTTAATCAAGATAATATTTTTTATAACAAGATGACTTAAGGTCAGTTAGTAATAATTGTATTTATAATCTAAGAAGTATTGAGTTCAAATCACAATGGAGGTGAAAAACCTCAAATTTTCAAAATTTCAAAATAAATAAATAAAACAAAGATAATATTTTTTTTAGTACTTTTTAATTAATATTTTACAACTAATACCTATTAATTATTCTATATAAAGTTAAAAGGTATTTTAATTCTTTTAATAAAATAAATATATAACTTTTTAATATATATATATATATATATATATTTTTTAAAGGGTCGCAAAGCTTGTCGAGTGATAATTAAAAACAAAATTAAAGAAGTATTGTTAAAGAAAAAGAATAGGGTTTTAAATTGAGATTAATTATTTCAATTTTTTTTTTTTTTTTTTTTTTTTTTTTTTTTTTTTAACTCATCATTAGATAAGCTTTTATATTTTTTTTTTTAAAAAAATACTATAATTGATCGTATCTTTTAAGCTATACATAAATACATATTTTTAATTGGAGGTTTTCTGTCTCTAAAATAATGCGAACTTACGATTTTTTTTAAATTATAAATATAATTTATTAATAATTGAACTAAGTCATAAAATGCCAAATAATAATAATAATAATAAAAAGGTGGAGGGAGTAATAAAATAA
Source organism: Marsdenia floribunda (assembly GCA_035583425.1). NCBI lineage: Eukaryota > Viridiplantae > Streptophyta > Magnoliopsida > Gentianales > Apocynaceae > Marsdenia > Marsdenia floribunda. The sequence goes on from JAXGGT010000002.1 coordinate 5,828,729, forward strand.
AAAGGAGCTTAGCCGCCTAATCTACAGGTTTGACCAAATTAAGCAGGTAATGGTGATTTGATGATTTGAAAATGCTACTAATGTAATTAAAGTTCCAATTAGGTAAAGTTTAACTTTTGTAGATCACAATAGATAATGCGTTCTTAGCACAACACATTTTAGTGCTATCACCATAAGGTTTTTACTTTTCAGAGGTCAACTTCATATATTAATTTGACTTATTAATACTTGATTAGATGGTATAACTCAATTGATAATAGTTATTTCTTTTGTTTTTTTACTCTATCACATTAAGGATCCATAAACTCGTGGTGCAATTATAAGTTTAGCAACAGACTAAAATTTAGAATCAACTATTTAACACTGTTTTGCTTGTATCAAAAGAAATATCCAGAATTTATAATCAATATTTAAATATATACTCATATTATATGACATATTCAGAGATAAAATATCACACATTCCCGCAATGAAGTTTTTCGAGAGGGTGGATTAATGTTGGTTTCATTGACCTTGGTTATAAATATATATATTGACAAGGACCTTGGCTATATTGACCCTTAGCAAACGTTTGGAAAATGTTGGGGGTACGCTGTTTATGTTTCTTTGATACGGTCTTATCACTTTTTTCTTACTTTAATTAGTCCCGTAATAATTTTTGTTTACTTAAATTAATCATTTTGGTTAGATTTTATCAAATTTTTTGGTACTCAACTGACGTGGACAATAATTGAGGGGCATTTTCGGTTGTTTCAATTCTAAAAAACGTGGAAAATAAAATTGAGAGAAATTTTGCGCTCTTCCAGTTGTAGGGCTTCTTCTTTGAGTGAAAAGTTAAAATTTCGATTACAAATTTGGGAAAATTTTTTACTACAAATTTTTGTCCACGTCGACTGAGCACCGGAGCAACAGACAAAATTTGGTCGGAAGGACTAATTTTAATGAACAAAAATTGTTACGGGACTAATTAAAGTAAGAAAAAAGTTATAGGACCTTGTTAGAGAAATATAAATAGTTATAGGATTAAACCGGTAAATTTTCCTTTTCGTTTATGACATCGAACTTATGACCTTTCAAATTATAAGTGAGACTGTTACCAAATGACCTACGTCTCCTCGACTAGTACAATTTTTTCTAAGTGATTTAAATTTTAATTGTTTAATTTTTTTTTTTTATATATATAAGTCTTGAAATATTTTCATATATTTTATAAAAAAAATTATTGTATAACTATTTAACTTTCTCGAATTGAATTCTATATTTTTTTGTTTTTATAGTATTAGATACTAAAATTATTTATGATTATTTAACTTAATTATTCTGACCATTTTTTTTAAAAAAATAATCTAATTATTTTTGATTGTGTATTCATTATGTGTGTAATTTCTTGAGGACATTTTCAATATAATAAGTCTTTATAATTACACGACCATCGTAATGAACACATAACAAAATCATCAAATTATTTTAAAAAAATTAGTCAAAAAAAAATCAAAATAAGATAATTCTAAATAATTGTAAAATTTAATATTATAAAAATAAAAATATACAAATCTAAGTTCAAGAAAATTAATTATTTACCACTATATTACATTTGCTTCTCTCTCCAATCTGACTCGTTTTTCTTCACCCTTTGTGACTTTTTATAGATATGGAGAAGAATTTCAAAAAATATTTAAAAAAAAAAAAAAATAGAAAAAGAAAAAGAAAGGGAGTACCACAATAACACGATTCTCATTATTATTATTTTGAGAAATAAAATATTTTTGGAGTTTTTATGAAATCTAATGTGTTATGAAGAATGAAAGTAATAAAATTTATTATTATTATTATTATTGTTGTATATATTGCTAAATAAATACAAAAAAAAAAAAAAAAAAATTATAGGTCCACGAAATCACACAAGTAATTTGTACCTGAAAATTTTAAAAATACAAATAATAATAATTTCTCTATGCCTTCTTTTTCTATAGATGGTTATATCTATCTATACATAGGGAGGGGACCAAATAAATAAATATATATATATATATATTATATTTCTCACTATTTGAGAGCTCTGTCGTATTAATCTTTGCAAAAAGAATGTTGCAATGATTTGCTCCTTTCTAGGCTGCGAAACTTGACTTCGCTACTAACTTGTGTTTTAAATGATTCCTTTTTTTTTTTTTCCTTTTTTTTTTAATAATTTTTATTTTTATAAATTAAAAAAAAAAAAAAAAAAGTCAAGAGACTTAGCGCAATAAGTAGCAACTTTACTTATGAGTTCGAGATACGTTAGAGGTAAAAATACCTGAAAAATTGCAATTTTTTTTTTTTTAAATATCTAATTCTATTTTGTTTTTGATTGTATGAAAAGGTCCTTATAATCAAATTTTAATAAATTTCAGTAGTGATAATAGCTCATATTTGAAGTAAGACTCATATAATGTCCAAACCGTTTCATTAGTAAGGTTATCATAGTAATTTTATATAATAAATACAATTGTTTCACGTCAAAACTTTAAATACTTTTTATCTTATTTTCAATGTACATATAGTAGTACTTTTGAATAGACCTCAATTTTAATTTTATTTGCTTTGATTCTTTTATCTTTGCTTTAATAAATAAATCTATATGGTAGTATCATTTTTTTTTTTTGTTGGGGGGGGGGGCGGGGGGATTTTTTTGGTTAGTCAACATCTAAGCATTAACTTAGAGCCTAAATCAAAAGTGGTCCTTTGATTTGTACAAGTAATGGTGCCTAAAATTGATTAACCATCACTATTCTTCTAGATAAGAAGAATATGGTACTCCTTCAAGAAAATGCCCAAAAACAAATATCCACTCCATATATATATCTCTCAATTAGTGCTTTCTTTTGATACCCCTACAAAAAATTCACTTGTGAAATTCCAAATTTGGGATTTGAACTTTGAAGACATCCCTTCCCTTCCCTTGCTCTTGGCAATGGCAACTTTCTTTATTACGTTGGATCTATTAGGTATCCTTTTAGATAATATATCGTTTCATAATATTATATTAAATTATCTTTTCATAACATAATTTTTCTGATATTGTAGACTTTTTTTTTTTTTTTTTTAATTATTAGACTTTTATGTTGATTTGAATTCATAATATTTGATGGTGATAGGTAACACTACTACCAATATTTGAATTAATCTGCTCTCATCTCAATTTGATCAAAATAAAGTATTTTGAAGCCCTTTAGATATTTCACTAAATTCTTCCTTCCGATCTCCTCAGAGGATTCAGTGATGGAATCTCCTCTTCCAGAAGACCTAGTTTTCGAGATTCTTATCAGGATTCCCACTCATCAATTATTGAAGCTTTTAAGAGTCTCCAAAAGATGGAAGAATTTAATACTGACATAGAATTTTTACGACACACATCTTATTAGATTAAAAGAACACGATTCTCCAATGATTCTTTTACAACCCGAAAAATATAGAAAGCACTATTTGAAGAACTATTTAGGGAAGCGATTGATGTTGGTAATAGATAAATGGGAACAATTGGGAGGAAGAAGAAGTAAACCAATATTTCTCAAAGGTTTTCCCATTTTCAAAGACGACGAGGAGTTAAGATTTAGGACAATGGATATCCTTTGGTCCTATGATGGTTTAATTATCATGAATAAATTATGGGTTTATGCCATTTATAATCCAATTACAAGAGATTCAGTTGTAATAGACTGTACAAAAACTAGATCTAGAGTTTGGGTTTTGTTTTTTAACCTATGGATAAAAGAATATTGTGTTATATCTAAAAATTACTATGACAAATTTGAAATAGTAAATCCGGGTTCTCGACCATGCCAGAGAACCTTAAAAAAGCCTAAATCTCTGGAAAAATATTATGATCTTGTTCATAATCCGATGGTGATAGATAATATAAATATTTATGATCAGTTTTTTGTCACACCCACATACACATACATATTCTTGTGGCAAGCATATTGCCAACATCCATGGCCGTTTATCTTCTGTTCAAATTGAAAGTACTGATTCTACGCTTAATGCTTTCATCTTCAATATATGGATTCTAAATGATTCGATTGCTGTTACTGATGCTCAAGATCAACAACATCAACAACAACAACAAAAACCGAGTTGGATTAAAGTCTAAAAAGTTATTATTGATGCTCACAAGTTCAACCTTAAACGTCCTCCAACGGGTTTTAAGGTAATAGAAATCCGAAATGGAGTAATGTTATTTGAAAATATGTATGAAAGTAGTGTATTTGCTTATAATCTTGAACTACGAACTCGTACGAAGATTTGGGAACCCCAGAAATCCGATTCTTCAATTGCGTTTATCAAATTTCTCCTTTATTTGCCAAGTTTTTCTTCCTTGAAGAATTGTGAGTCCATAATTTGTATATGATAATGATTTATTTTTATTTTTTAAATATTTTAGAAAAGCTAAATTTTTTAATGTTATTTAATTATATATATATAAATATATTGCAATAAAATTTTACTCTTATTACTTTAATTTATTTTCATAGTGATCTACTTTGAATAATTATTCTATAAATGTTGAAAAAGATAAAATTAATAAATTATTTAATTATTGCATAATTTATTTGAGATAACTTTTAATGCATTTTTTTTTAAAAAGAAAATTATAAACAAATTTATATATTTTTAAAGAAAATATAATTTTAAGACTTATAATTAAAAATAAAAAATAATAACAAAAATAAGGCAAGAAAACATAGTTAAGTTGATAATAGTCTAAGTAAAAAAAACTTAAAATTTCAAATATATATATATAAATAAAAGTAATAATACAACGTGTTCCTTTTATTTTATTTTATTTTTTGTGTACCTGAATAGATAAGAAATTGATGTATACACAAGGATCATTAAAATATTTTTTAAGATATTGTCTTTATAATTTTTTTTTTTAATGTGATTATAATTTTTAATTTAAAAATTATAAATTTAAATTTAAATAAAAATTAATAATATTAATTTTTGAGGTTAATTAAATTGATATATATATATTTTGAAATTTTGAGGATATTTATCTCATCTCAAATTCATAACCTCTAGAATCATAAATGAGATTGTTATTCACTAAATTAAGTCTTTTTGACAATTTTAATAACTCACTCTCCCTCTCACCCAAATATATATATATATATTTTCGCCCAAAAAATATACTACTGAATAAGTTTTATTTTATGATTAATTTTTCACTTTAATCTTATATCTTCATTGTTATTTCTGAATTTGATCCTAATTAATTGTTAATTTCGATTTGAAATTTTCACAAAGAATCCCTTATCAAAAAGATCAGCCATTACGGGCAAGTCAAGACATGAAAAAAAATTTAAAAAAATACTTAAATTGTTAAACCCAATATTAGGTTCACCTTTTCTAGGAGGCCCAAGGTTAGTTTGAGCAAAATGGGATTGAAGGGTAAAGATGTCAATAGTGGCTAAGGGAAACTAATTTTGTTTTCTATTTTTCTGTTATGATCACATCTTGGAGCATATATACTTAGTTGCTGATATCTTTTATATCATTTGATTTGTGAATTGTAATGTGGCGGGAAGCTTAGGAGAGAACTAAGCCCTCTATAATTGGCTTAGATTGTCAACGAAGTGAACATTGGAATTTCTTCCTTTATTTACTAATTTTGGTTAATCAATCCATTGTTCTTAGTTGAGTTTTGGCTAGTTAATTTAGTAGAGATTATCGGTTCCTATCAAATCTGGTATCAGAGCAAATGACTGGGCCGTTTCAATGACGAAGAGTGTGAGCCAGCGGGTGGACGTTTTGGAAGATTCAATGAAGGTGATAATGGAGGAAGTTAAGAGCATGAATCAGAGGGTAGAATCCTTGATGAAGTTCCAGGAAGATTCTAATCAAAGGAATTCAAAATTGGATCAAAGATTAGAGTCAATTATGAAAATTCAGGAGGATACTCTTCACAAGTTGTTCCAAGATAAAGGAAAAGGAGTGAGTGGAGAAAGAGAGAACAAATCATTCAGTTCTGGTGGAGGTTCAAATTTGAATTAGGAGGAGAATCACCAAAGGAAATTTAAGTTCCTCAAAGTGCAATTACCTGAGTTCGATGGCACGGATCCGGACTAGTGGATCAGTAAGGTCGAGAGGTACTTCTTGGTAAATCGATTTACAGAACAAGAAAAACTTGAGGTGGCTATGGTAAGATTCAGCAAGGGAGCCTTTAATTGGTTCAAATGGGAGAATAAGAGAAGACCCATCACTTCCTTGGAAGAACTAATGTTACTAATGCTTGGAAGATTTAGGCCAAAATCATAAGGTTCTTTGTTCGAATAGTGGATTGCTTGGAAACACAAAGGAACAATGGCTGAATTTAATGAGGGATTTATTGATAGGGCAGCTCCTCTTCTTGGATTGATTGAGGAAGGAATACTTGGCATGTATTTGTAGAATTTGAAGGAAGAAGTAAGGTTGGAAGTGAGGTGTCTACAACCTAATAGCTTAGATCGGGCCATGGAACTTGCCCAGTGTGTAGAGGTTAAGTTGAGGGGTTACGCTGGGTAAACAAATCAAAACCTACCCATGTCTGACTGGTGGAACCCTAGATTCAACTCTACCAGTGTTGTGGCTAGGGAGGTGGCGCGAGAAACGTGGCGCGATCCAGAGAAGAGGAGAAATAGAGATGCTGAGTTTCAGGCAGAGAAGGCCAAGGGCCTTTGCTATCGCTGCGATGAACGATGGTCACCGTCGCATCGTTGTAAGTCACAAGAGTTAAATGAGATAGCGGCGCTGAGTAACGATTGTGATTCTTCTGACAATGACGAATTCCACGATGCAGATGAGGAAGCGGAGAAGCCGATTGGTAGGAACAAGGTGGTTGGGGGTGTCATTGAACTTCGTTGCCGGCCTAAAGCTTTTAAGGTCGCCGGAATATTGGACAACCAGAAGATTGTAGCTCTAATCGACCCAGGAGCTACTCACAATTTCACTTCAGATACTTTAGTAAAGAAGCTAAAGCTGCCAGTGTCACCAACAGTGTCACCAATT
>JAXGGT010000002.1:5835854-5847881 GCA_035583425.1 Marsdenia floribunda
ACAAATTAGATAATCAACTGATCATAATAGATAAAGAAGAACGGACAAAGAAAAAGAAACAAAAAGGTGAATGATAAGGAAGAAACAAAGAGAGAGGATAAACGAATATTGTGTTATTTTAACAAAAAGAAAAGATACGTTAAATTTGAAATACTTAATTTAAATTAATTGTTCCTCCAAATTACATTACAAACCCTTAAAAAACCCAAAATCCATGTAAAACTGCTTTTGTTATCATCATCTTTGTTTTGACCATCTTGTGGTAAGAGATAATGTAAATATTTATTGGCAGCCATATTTTGGATCATGTGGAAAACTGACATTGGGTTTGCGGAGGAGTTTAGTTATCTACCACACCCACATCCATATTCTTTTTATGGTTGCCACGACTACGAGGGTAAGGGACCATAATCTCAACCATTGTTTCTCTACACCTTAGGACGGAACGAATATTTTCTACTTGTAGCTATGCAAAATCTTGAATCTTTGCCTTGCTTATCTTCAAGAATTTCTAATAATGGAAGATGCCATTCAAAATAGAAATACTTGAGATAGAGAGAGAGAGAGAATGGCACTAATGTTTATATCATTTTTTAGGAAAAACCACTGAAAAGGGTCCGGGGGTTGGGGGAATGCAATAATTTTGGATTCCCTAATTTTTCCTAGGGCAATGATGAAGAGTTTTCTTTCAATTCAAAACAAATTTTCAAAGCCTCATACCAGCAGACTCCAAGGACTCAAGGACTTTCACCATTGGTGCCCACCAGAGACTGCTGCCGAGGAAATGGTTTATTGGAGTTTGCCTACTATGATCAATCAAGGCTTGCTTCAGATAAGCCTGAGTTCGTACTCGCCAGCCATTGTTATGTATCGAACCCATGGAAGTGCTTGATATCCGCTCTTTTCAATAATTTTAAGATAACGAACCTATATCAAAGTAACGAGCACAAGGAGGCAATTAGTGTCTGATCTAAATCTGAATATACCAGAAAGTGTTCATAATAAATGTTATCTTGAAACCATGCATTATGTAGTTCCTTGAAGCTAACATCTTTTATGGTAGAGCTAGAGTTCAACAGATATCCATCAAGGCCTACGTTTAGCAACTTATATGAATACAAAATCCTATACAGAGGAAGGGTGGAAAAAGTTGTTGAGCTTAAAGGTCATTCTAATCTTTCCGAACAGAAAGCTATGATTACAATTGCAACAACTGAGGGTTTCCGACTAGAAGATTTTGTTGGCATGCATGTCTGAAATTTGGACTCAAACTAGAACTCTTACCTGAATACCAGACACAGTAAAATATGGTATCTCAAACTTAACACGGATGGGAGCTTTTCTGTCAGGAGTGGCATCTTCAGAAATTACACTAGGAAGTCTGAACTCTGCCCTCAACATGTATTCCTACATATTTGACAAACAGAGGTTAAAATATACCTTACAATAAGCGACTCCATAATAGAACCTACATGAGCTACTTGTACCTTGTTACCAGGAAAAGATTTAATTTTCCACAACAAGGCATCCCTCTCAGGTGCATATGTAGCAGATCCCATTGATGTACGGACATTAGGTTTTGTAGCATCAGGTGTCACAGGCAATTCAATTTCCACATTTGTTGCAGTGCTGAACCATAAAGCAGTAAAAAGTGTAAATCAGATATTTTCTTTCTGCATGCTTTAAACCACATAATAGAGGCCTCTTCTCCACCAGAAGATTGTCTACTTTGACCAGAGGGTCACAGATTACAGATAGGTTACCCACCCATCTCCCTTATGTGTATGCAGGCCTTAGTTAGATAAGCTGCTTGTTCCCAAGGCTATAGTATGGTGCCTTTTAGCTTCTTAAAAAAAATATCAAGAGTGCATATAATCATTTTCTCAGCCCAAATTCTGGTACTAGACAGATACAGAGACAAGATACCATTAAGATTCCTTCTGGAGTCCTTCAGTAAAATAATGCATGAAAAAGAAAGACCTGCAGTTAATCTATGATACTAAAGTTCTGAGGTATTATTGAGTTCGAAGAGAAAAAATATCCAGCTGAAGACTGACACAAATATCGTAGAGTTCAAGTTTTGGCAACACTATCTTGTCATCCAAGGTAAGTAAAAAAATCTAACATACAAAGGAACCAAAATTTTACCTGCGCTCCTTGAATTGGCTCCTGGCTTTTACAGTCATCTCTACTCTACTTCTTGAATGCCTTTCAACTTGAGCTTCCACCCAGATGAGTGGTTTGACCTGAAGACAGTTGGAAAAATGAGATCTTAGCATCCAATATTTACTGAACTGGCAAAACAAAGATACTAATTTTATTAAAACTCAATGACTTGTCTTGTTATTCCCATAACAAGTAAGAAAGAAATCCTCATAGGCAACATAGTAAGAATATAATCCTACTTTTCACAACAGGCACAAAGATGCTACCAAGAACATGAACAATACAAGACCTGAGTACTGAGCCTATATGTCATGAGATCAAATGTACCATCAGGAGGAATGAAAGATATTGTTCGGTCATTTTCAAACCGAGCTAAACGAACACACCTAGCAGAAAAAGGGGAGTCAGAATATTAGTAAATCAAGATAATGCAAGTGGCATATAGGGATACTCTCCATAGCTACAATGTATGACCAAAGCTTACTGATGAAATTTGATGTCGTCCAAATCAATAGATTTTCCTTTTGTTGTGCGACCTTGAGCCTCCAACAGAATTCTATCATTAAGGCCAAGCTTACATTCAGGCATGCCACTACAAGTGATACCACGTGTTAAGAGTCTCCAACTGAAGAATTAGTCCTCAAAATGATGTAAACTGTATTATGAGAAGAACATTATTGGAGAACATCTAAGGCCACATCCGAACCATCAAACAGAAGTACAATCATTGTCTAAAGTTTTCACCCACCATGCTTTATCTTTTCATCTTAATAATCAATAATTGAACAGCTTTTAGTGGTCTTTTAATGCCAGCTTTATGATGTTACTCTTCCACACATGGATAGGCAACAAACATCTTTTATCACCCATTGAAGTTCCAACTCTTGGAAGTGCTGTACCGAAGAATTAGGGTTATAATCATAAAGTATTATCCAATTAAATTTGAATAGAAACATTACAATTAGGGCAGTTTGTAGTAATATCCCCATGCTCGGTTACCCAATTGAAAGGAATGAAATCTTGCGGGTATGTTCTGAAAAAGTTTGGTGCTAGGTTGTTGAAGTATGTTGGAGCTTGACTAGATTGCATATGGAATCTTATGGTTCCAGATTGTAATATAAAATTGATACTCTGAAGAAAGGCTTCATCATGTTGGCTCTCGTGGTTTATAATTCAGGCAATTGTAAAATACTAGGTTTACTAATCTAACACATAATGGGGATCTGTACTCAAGATAGAACGAAATCTCATATGTCCTCAGACAGAAAGTCATCTAAGACAATCTACACATCCTATATAATATTTTCTCAAAAGGTATGTACATTTTACATACATAAAAATTTCTCTAACAAAGCTCTTCCAGAATGTGCATGACTGTAATACCATGAAATTTGGAAATTTTGCTAAGGCTACCAATCATTTTGTCTACTAAGTTGAGCTTTATAAAAGACTATACTCAACATGTGTTCAAATTTACTCCTTATCCAAAGAGTAGTTATGCTTGCATTTACCACATTAGCCATCCTTTTCTATTTACTTATATCCATGTCCTCTGCAAGCTGAGATAAATTAGTACCTTTATAATTTTGAATGCATTCCATGTTAGACTGTTTCCCTCTACCTCTAGTTTTACTAGGTATGTGTCATTCTACTCCTAACACTGTGGAGACAATCTTAAATCCCATCTATATTTAATATCTTCAGGAAAGTATACTTTTGAACTACTTAAATGAAAACATAATCATTGTAACTTAGTTTGGCACTTCAGGGGTTAAATTTGTAGGGGCATAAAAAAATAGCTTTTTTGTAATTTTATTGCTTACCTTTTTTTACTTCTCCAGCATGTCTCTTAGAACAAATTTGATGCTTTGTTTGAGTAATATTTGGAACCTGGGGGGTATCGGGGAAGGGGAAGGAATCATGTCCATATATAGGCCCCTTCTTCGTAAGATAAAAGAAGACTCAAAATAACACCCTTTCAATTGCTGTACTCATTTATTGATTAGAGATCCAACAAAAACCCAACAGATGCTTTTCATGTTTGACACAATAGACAATGTATATAAAAGCAGAAATCAATAACACTCTTCAAAAGTGAGGAGAGGGGATTTGGCTGGGAAAAAGATCTCCTCCTATCGTATAAGGAGAAATTCCACTCTTGCTTGAGTTATTTTTCTAGCTCCTGAAGATCCGGCTCAATTCCAAATTTATCTTCATAGTTCAATGATTACAAACAAATTTATTTAGACAGTCAAATAGATTTTATGCCAAAACTCTTGTGAAATAGCCTAGGTTGTAGTTTGTCATGCGTCTGAGAGATTGAGCTCGGTGGTGACTCTAGAAAGCTTCACCAGTACTCCTGTATTCAACTATGAATCAGTCTTTCACGAAGAGGCTATCTGCTTCGGCCTAATTAAAAATTTATCTCTTTTTCATTCTTCACTAAGGATCTTACATATTGCAAGTCAAAAAGACTTATATAAACTTGGGAATGCATGATACTATCTCTAGCCAACCAGGTAAAACCAAGTCATGCAGTATAGACAAAAAACACAAAAGGTAGACCAGGGAAATCTCATCATAGCTTTGGTTAAAAGGAATAAATAAAACAAACTATGCACCTCAAATATGTTCTCATTTTCAGTGCCCCAATAACTTCTGAACGAATTATTTGGCCATTGCTGTTTACCAGTATATTAACACTTTCCACCACATCCAGAAATACCTGATAGAAAATTAGTCAAACAACTATTAAGAATGTAAGTATGTACCTGAAAAGAAAGAAAGAAAAAAAAAGGTAGCAAAACCAGCAATAAGATTGCTAAGCATACTTCATTTTTCTTGTAAATGATCCCCTCACTACGCCACGAAACTGCATTTGTCACAGCCATGGGTGGTCGCTGTGTGACCTCCATTCTATATGCATCAGTTTTGATAAACTCACTAAGAATCCGTGCTTCTGTGTATTGAGGATAACCGAAATCCATCATTTCATCAAGTAATTCATACTGCCAGTAGTGCATGAATTAGTCTCCCAAAGCATGCAAACTATAATTTCATGGAGAAACAAAGTGGGAGAAAAAAAGAAAAGAAAAAGATATAATGTAGGAAACAAGGACATACCACAACAACAAAGTTATCTCTCAGAGACTCCTCCTCTAGCTCTTCAAAATAATGTTTGAAAACCTATTAAAGAAATAGAATTGAAAAATTAAATGGGGTAGATTAGCTCCTTTGTTCTCACAGAATGAAGACAGAAGTTAATTACAAGTTGGTAAAGTGCTTACATCAATGACGCGATGCAGAAAAAGAAGCAGGCTAGCAGCATTACAGTTTCCCCTAGATGCTGTCATCAGGAAAACATTGTTGTGTTGTACAAACATGTACGTCACACCATTATCATAACATATTGGGCCATGAGACTCTAAATCACCCTAAAAAAATCAAACAGCATGATTAACTTGACAAATTAGATTGCCAATTGGTTTGGTTTTATAAGCATAATAGAAGTAATTGAAAACAATTGGCAAAGAAATTAGGCCAAACATTTCAAATTATTTTGTCAAGTTGATTTTCTGAACCATTTTACTATTGAATAGTTAGTACTATACATATATATATATATATTTCATATTGTCTATTTATCCTCTTAGTTCAATTCTTCAATTTCATTGCAAAAGAAAGCAACAAAAATGTGTAAATCAACTAACAATTATTAAAACTTTTTGATGTAAGAATTACATATAGAGAACATGGCTTTTAAGATGAGGGTATGTTTTTCCTAGCTAGGGAACAAATAGTAAGCCAAAAGGAAATTACTAAGGGAATTGCTTCCTGTACCCAATTTCAGTTGAGGGGTGAAAAAATATATTCTATAAATTTATTTCACTATATAGATTAATTTCCACTGTAATTATGAATATATATGCATTCAAGAAAAAAATTAGGTTCTTCCTTTTCTGATGCATTCATTTTCCCACATCTTTCTCCAAGTATCTAGGCTCTTTAAAGAAATTTCAACATTTCTTTTGCAAAAAATATATGATCTTATCATCCAATTATAGGCATATACAACTAGCTAGAGAAATGGTCTATCTTTCAACAGTGATCTCCACAGAAAAAATTTTGTGCATATCTTATCTCATTCGATAAGCTTAAGTTGAATCAGCTATTTACAGAGGCACATAATCTAAAATCTTTCTACACAAAATTTGAATAGCAGATAGTTGTGCATTTCTACTTTGAAGAAGATATAAGGTTTTTTTTTCCAACTCAAGAAAATTCAAGATAGTCATATTCCCATTGACCTCCATCTCCAAATGACGAAAAAAATATTTCAAAAAAATCAAGTTTGAACTTTGAGTGAAACATTTTTAGCTACTCACTGCCAAGCTAAACTTGAGGATATCTGGAATTAACTAGGTTTAGTTCATTTAAACACCCCATCATCTTAGCTTCATAATCAGATTCACAATTTGAAATTTATCAATGAGAGCCAATCAAGTATGTCCAAAAAGTGTCAGGAACATAATACAGTCAACGATACTTCTAAGTTTCCGATAGAGGTTTATTACAGGGGGCTTCACTAGAAAATAGTCTAGGTGAAGATTAGTGCAGAGATATCTAACCTATATTAAGGTTTCAATGTTCAAAATCAAAATTCCGGAGAAAAGAAGATTTCCTCCCTTATGTTACCACATAATGTATTCATCTAACAGCCTATGTATGCCTGGTCCAAGTCATAAAGGGAAATTTTACATGGAGAATTGAAATTTCAACCAACGATCAATTTCAATTCCTGATTTTGATTACATTGTCTAGTCTAAAATGTGGGGTTTTCTTCTTCACTATTTAATTTTACATGGAGAATTGATCTTTGAAATTTTACATGTAGTGGGAATACCTCTTTCTCAAGGAGCTTGGAGAAAAACTTCTCAGCTTGCGCAGTCGATATATCCCCACGGTAGTCGCGGCTGATCAAACATCGGCCTTTGATATCCAAAACGTACAGAGCCGATGTGGCGCCCGCCATTCTTTCAAATGCACAGATTTCTGCAAACACAAACGTCAAGAATTCATAATCAACACGCATTAAAAAAAAAAAAAAAAAAAAAAACTGTAAATATATATATATCTTTTCTACCTTTGAATACAATACATTAAAAGAAAATATATCAAATTTGGCACCAAACACACCGGATCAATATGTTCTCATCTGTAATCTGAATCAGATCTTTCTTTATAAATTTTGAATTCAACTGGCTTCTCTGGAAATTACTTGGCACTTAACTGACTCTTCTTCTTCTTCTTCTTCTTCTTCTTCAGTTCTATGACTATTTTATATTTTTTCCCCTTTCCAAATTGACCCTCCTTTTTTCTTTACTTTCCAAATTGACCTTTCAAATTGAAAAATTGACAAATTTTATTTAAACTAAATAAATCTTAATTTTTTTTTTAAAAAAAATTAAGTTATAAACAAATTTTATATTAACAATATAAATCTCAAATTATTTTTCAAGTGCTAGATAAATTAAAAATTAATAATATATCTATTTTAAAAAAACTATAAAAAAAAATATATATAATTTTACATAATTTTATTTTTTATTTTTTAAAAATAATTTAATAAATATTATCAAAATTAAAAAAAAATGAAAAAAATAACAACTTTTAAAATAAATTATTTGTTCTCTTCTTAATTAAATAAAAATATAATAAATAATAAATATTTATATTTGATATTTTAATTAAATTTTCGTTAAAATTTATATTATTAATCTGTAAATAATTTTAAAATAATTTTATTTTTATTTTAAACTTTCCTTATTTAAGCTTAAACTTACCAATTTTATTTTTCTTCAAAAAAAAAAATTACCAATTTTACTTTTTATTTTTAAATTAAACTTCTAAAATAATTGGGGAAAAAAAATCCTTATTTTTTTAAGAATTAAATTTCCATAATCTTTTTATCATTTAAACAATTTATTTTTTATTTTTTATTTTTTTTATTTTAATCCTTTTACATATTTTTATATTTATTATTTATATAAATTAATTCACGGCGCATAATATCATTATTTCATCAAATTCATCTTCATTATACATAAGTAAAGATTACAACAAACCGAGGATTCATCCAAAGAAGAAAAAAACGAAAAACTTTAGATACACCATTTTTACGTACGTAACCAAAAGAAACTTCTAGAAACAGGACAAAAAACACAATTAATAGAAGGAGCGGCGCTTTGCATGTTCGACCTGCTCCGACGGTGGTGGCATTGAGGCTTTCATTCTTCTCATGTAATTAACAATCCAAGAGAACGAAGAGAGTGCAGTGATCCCGAAAGCACCTGAGGTTATGAATCCGGAGACGGCCAATCCTATGGTGATGACTGCAGGGACCAGTATGGGACTAAAGATGATCAGCAGCGGCGTCGCCACGGCTAGTCCGATGAGAGATCCTGCTAGGGTGATCCCAGCTAGAGAGAGTAGGATACCTCCGATGGGAAGGAGTGTTACCACTGCCAGTATCTGTGATGCTGATGGTCCGTCTCTTGGGAGGATGCTGCTGCCTGCAGTTGGGCGTTGCTGTTGCTGTTGATGGTACTGGTACTGTACGTCAGCCATGAAGGACGACGATGGCGGCGGCGGCTGTGGATGCCTGAATGGTGGTGGATACGGATGAAGGTGGTGAGGTGAGGGAAGTTTGCAGTATTTAAGAAAGAAGAGAGTATGGACACGTGGTGTGCATGGGGGTGACAGATGTTTGAGAAAGGAAGAGTTTCGGCTTTTGCATGGAGAAGCCAACTCTGTGTTTGTTGTGACATGGCATGGAGAGAGTCTTGATTTGTTTGTTTGTGATGATTAATTTGGATTAGGAATTAGTGATACTCTTTGCCAAAGTAAATAAAAAACTAAATTAAAAAATAATAATAATATTTTACTTTTAAGTGTGGGTTAAAGTTTTATTTTTTAATTATTAGATTAATATATTGTCATTATTTTTAACAATTGTAAAATATGGAAATAAGAGAAATTTTATAAAGGAGATTTTTTTTTTTAGTTAAAGAATAAGAATGAATTACTTAAGAATATAAATCATTAGTAGATGAAACGACAAAAATTAATAAAATATAAATTAAAATATAAATAAACAAAAATTGGAAAAATATAAAATAAATATTAAAATACTTATAAATAAATTTAGCTCATAAAAATTTCACACAATTTAAATTTTTATAAACTTAGTCTTTATATTACTTTTAATATTCACAATTTTATTCAATTTTATAATTTTTTAACCTTTTATCTTTGTCTCTTTATAATTAAATGCATCAAATAATAATTGAATTTTATGTTTAAAAATATTAAGAAAATTGAACATTTTAATCCCTATGTTAATTTTGTTTGAAAAAATTAGTTTTTATCTTTTTTCTTTAACTTTTTTAGTCTCCAAATTAAAATTTATTAGATAAACAAGTCCTTATGACCACATTTTTACTTATTTCCGATACCAAAAATCATATAATTTGTATGTATACATTTTTTAAATAGATAAAAATACTCTTATTTAATAGCACAGTTGTAAATTACATGAATTTTGGCACTAAAAATGGACAAAAATATGTCCAAAAGAACTTATTTATCAAATTAATTTTAATTTAGAGACTAAAAAAATATAAAAACTAAATCTTCAAAACCAAAATAAAATAAGGACTAAAATATCTAATTTTTCAAAATATTAATATATAACATCAACCTCATAATATACCCTACAATTTAATAGAAGATATGAAAGGAATACTAAGGTTTTTTTTAATTAATAATAGAGAAACTGGATGTTTTAATTATTTTCTAAATGGATTTTTTTTTTTTTAATAAATTATTGATTTGACTGTTGAGCATAAACAAAATTTAAAATTTTTTTTTTTTTGGCAAAAAAAAAAAAAAATGAAAATGCTAAATCGAACCAAGTATTGGAGATAGTCGAAATGGGCTGAATTCTGATGTGGGCTTTTTATGAATCGGCAATTGAAAAAGGTATTATGAATTTCTAAACCACGGATTATGCGGTATGCCACGTCCTAATGGGCCTTTGCACTTGGGTGACAATAATGAATCTAACAATTGATTCATTGTTCATTTTTTATCTTCCCAACAACTATCTATATTTGTCCAAGCACTCTGGTTTGCATTTTTTTTTTTTTTAATTCGGTATTTTTATCGATTAATTTAAAAAAAATAATTGAAGAATTTTTTTTTTTTTTTTTTTTTAATTTGATATTCTTATTGGTTAATTTGAAAAAGATATGTAGGAAAGACACTAAAAACTGCAGTACAATATCGTCTCTGATAAGATTCAAACTCAAGATTTTCATTTGAGAAATCAGATAAAAACATTTTTAAACAAAAAAAAAAAATTCTCATTATTAGATTACTATCTTGTCTTCAGACTTTAATTTAATATAAATGGATAAGTATTTACCATATTGGAAAGAAGTGGATTTGCTTGTGTAGATATTTATTGGTGAATGTTATTTATTTGTATATTTATATAAAATACAAAACTTAAAAATTTTGAGAACTGAATTACTTACATAGCAAGTGAAGAATGTTATCGTTACAACACAATCTGAATAAAACACTTACAAAATCTTCCTTGAGAAAATCAAAAGTTTCGATTACATACACAAAATGAAAAATGAATATATATATATATATATTTATCAATCCACTTTCTTCTTCATCTTTTTAATGATGACCATAATATATATATATATATATATATATTAATGCATCATGATCGAGAACTTATTAATTCCCAAGTATAAAAAAAAAATAATAAAAAAAAATTCTAAAATCTCAAGAGGAATAATCTTGTGCTATTAATCAAGTATTGTAATTTTATAAATTCTTTTTAAATTAGTTAGTAAAAATATTAATTACTAAAAATGACAAAAAAAAAATAAAAATAAAAGCCCAATCATTAGAGAATAAATTGGGAAAAAGGAAACAAAAAAAAAAAAAAAAGTAGGAGGTCATCATTTGAAAGAATAAAATCTAATAAATAGATTAAATAGTGTTTTTTTCCCCTCTCTTTTGTGCCGCTGGTTGGATACAAAGGTGTGCATGTGCTATGATCTATCTCTCTCTGTCCAATCTTGTATAGATAATAATTTAATAATTTTTGTTCAGACTATGAAAATAAAAATGACATAAATGTTGTAAGTGAAATCCAATCATATATATATATATATATATGTCACGAAGACGTAATTGAATTGGTATTAATAGTTTCATTTATAATTTGAGATCATGATTTCGAGATAAAAAAAAAATACAATTAAACGTATTTTAATTTTTTTTTAATTGACGTTTTTCGTGACTAAATTATATGATTTTTTCTTTTTTAACATCATTCAAAAACTCATGATTTCTTAGATCATGAGTAAAATTGGTACTAATTAAGTCGTAATTATATATATACATATATGTATGTATATATTATATTCCAAAACAAAAAGAAGAAAGATATAGGTAGATACATTCTAAAAGGGTTTCCATTTCCATATATATATATATATGTGTGTGTGTGTGTGTGTGTGTGTGTTTCTAGAAAGCGTTCAATTTAAAGTAAGCATTGTGATATCAATCTTCTCATTGACATTTAAATTAGAAGAAGTAGAAGAAGAAGAAGAAGAAGAAGGAAAAAAGAAGATGGCCGCCGTTTGCACTTTAAGATTATTCCCAAAGTAAGTAATCTTCTGGCGGCTCAAAATCTACATATATACACTAATTAATTATATTTATATATATACTACTTTTATTTAGGAATATATTATTTCCTCAAAACAAAATATA
>JAXGGT010000002.1:5854871-5865372 GCA_035583425.1 Marsdenia floribunda
AATTTCATCACGTGGCCGGCACGTGATGAAATTTGGCCGAAAAATTCAAAATTTTCGCCGGAAGGATTTAATTGGCAAGTCGTAAAAAGTTATGGGACTTAACAGGTCAAAAAAAATAAATTGTGGACTTATGTTAATTATTAAAAATAGATAAGGGACTAAACCGGCCAATTTTCCTTATTATTGAGTTCAGCTTTGGTAAATTGACGATGATAGCTGAAGTACTAAAATATTCTTTTACGGTACTAGCGTTTGAAAATGGAGAAATATTGTTTAAGGTTCCTAATGAAAGAAGTAGTTTGTTTGCTTACAATCTTGAATTGCAAACTATCAAGAAGATATGGGAGTTGGAGGATCCACTAAATGAATTTTCCAACTATATCCGTTACACACCAAGCTTTGCTTCCTTGAAGGATTAATTTTGATAAATGATTTATTATTATATCATTATTTTTATAAATTTTTCTATTATTTCCTTATTATAAATTTTATTTGCAATAAAATTTGTTCGTATTATTGTTAGGAAAAGATTGAGTCGACTCAGTAAGTGGAAGATAAACCTAAAACCACCAATTTTCGTTAACTTATGCACAGAAAAATTATCAGTCCTTTGTAATATTTCCTTTTTTTTTTTTGAATAATAATAATAATTTGTTTTTCATGTAACAACTTTTCAGTTAGACTTATATAATGTATTTGAGATCATGAGATGTAATATTTATTATTATTTTTTTAAAAAAATATTAATTTAATTTTCATCTAATCACGTTGAAGCTAATTGGATTTTATTTAAGAATTAAATTTTCTATACATGAACTTTTAATGTTATTATATACATATATATAATGTTTGAGCGATATTTATATATATTATTATTATTTTAATTTTAAATTGTTATTAATTAGTTATGAATACTTATTTATTTAATTTATTTAACTGTTATAAGTAATCAAAACATTTATTACATATTTTCTTAAGAATATATATATAGATATATAGATATATAGATATATAATTATTTATTATTATTATTTTAAAGAGCCACGTAACATAACCAAATAATAATAATAATAATAACTACCATCTTTAAACTTGTAAGCAATGAAGACCTATTGTATAGCCAAAAGTCCATGACAACTGGGACTTCATTTACTGCCTAACTTTACTAAATCCTATCACTTCTGTTTTTTTTAAAATATATATATATATATATATCTTATATATATAAGATTACACGATGATGTTCTAGAAACATTTTTTTTTTTTTCTAATGGTCTTATGGTAATTAGATGTAATTTTTAGGGTCTATTTTTTTTTTTTAATATATATTTCTCTTAGGTATTTTTTATTTTTTATTTTTAATATTTATCTTGATAGTTTCAATTCTTCACCCTAAATTATGTATTTTTTTTTAGGCTTATCTTTTATTATCTTTATCTTGTCATTTATGACTTTTATTTGTTTTTGATTTTTTTTTTTTTTTTTGTATCAATAAACATTTTGCTTCCTAAATTTATTATTATTTATATCTTCTCTTCACAGATTCATTTCTTTTTATATTTATTGTGTTTTTTTTTTCAATCTTGAGAAAAATTTCATCTCTATTATTTATAAATTTTATTTTCTAAATATATCATTTTTTTTTAATAGAAAACAACAATTAAGTTTAAAATTTAAATATTTTTTATTTAATAATTATATTAATATATTTTTACATAATTAATATGTTTTCTATTATATTATATATGTTTTTAAAAACCTTTTAAATTATATTTATATTTTTTCTTTTTCTTCTATTTCATTATTTTTGCCTTTCAATCTTCACAACTGTACATATATTTTCTTTATTCTCCATCTTTATATACATCATTTTCTCAAAATCTGCTCATTTCACTTATTCATTCTTTTTTTTTTTTTTTATGGGTAAATCTTAATCTTCTTCATTTAAATTGTTAATATAAGCAAAATCAAACGTGCCTCCCTTATCACAAAACATAAAGGGGCAGAAGTTTCGTATCATGAAAACCAAAAGATGACTGTGAAATTACTAATTTCGCTAAATTATGGACAGCTCTATTACAATGGTGTTTTGTGTGGTAAACAGACCAAAACATGTGTTTCTATACAAATCTTCTCCCCTTTAAAACAACTTGTTTCATTCATTATTGTTATTTTTTTCTTTTTCTTTGCTAATTTGTTTTCATTCTTTTTTCACAGTACTCTTTGCACTTTCAACTAGAAGAATTTTCATACAATTATTATTATTATTATTTTCATTACAGTACTTTTATTACAACTTTTTTTAGTTTCATTGTTTTCTCTTTCTTATTTTTTCATTTTTTCATTTTTAACTCATTTAGTGATCAATTTGTTTATTCTCTTATTCCAATAACAATGACATATAGAATTTGTGAGTCCCTCTTTCCCTCTTGCTTCTCCTTCACACCTATTCACCGATGCGCCCGACTTCCGATATGTGGATTCTCTGATTATATATTAAAAAAAAAAAAAAAAAAAAACAATGACATAAAGAAGGTACCAATATACACCTCTTTCTCTATTTCTATTGTTATCTCCATTTTTTGAAAGTTTTCATCGTCTTTTTTATTTTATTTTTTTCATGTTGTCTTCTATCTAATTATTATTTCTTCTGTTTTCTTTCTCTCTTTCGTGTTTATTTATTTTAATTAGAGAAAATTTTATTTAAATTTGGGCAAAGTATATAATTAACATAAATATTTGATTTTTGATTTTTCTTTTTAGTGAAAACTATTAGTATTTCATTCATATTTCTAATTTTTTTTTAAAAGATAAAAGTTTTTTTTTTTTTTTAAGAAGATACAGTTATTTTAAATAAATTTAATTTTTGAAAAACTTTTTAAAAAAATCACATTCAACTGTAGAAAAGATTAACCAAAAGAATTTAAATATTAAAAGAATATTAATCATTTTTATTTTTGATTATTTAGTTAATTAATATATTATTATAATCTTATCGAAACAAAATTTATGTATACTTATATTAGTGGTTTTCTTATATTATAATATTAATATTTAATTAATATTAGTATTTTTCTTATATTATATACTTATATAAAATACTTAGTAATTTTTTACATAATATTATAATAAATTTTATTTTTTATTTTTTAAGTTACTATATTTGTTTAAAGGAAAATTAGTAAATTTGGTCTCTAATGTTTATATTTTTTGTGTGATTGGTTTTTTATTTAGTAAGTCTCTAATGTATAATAAATTGGTATATTTGATATTTGATCAATTTCTTCACAAAATCTATTGTTTAGACAAGTCAAATTTTATGAAGGAATGAATCAAATATACCAATTTATTATACATTGGGGATCTATTAAATAAAAAAATAAAGAAAAAACACTAACTACACCAATGATCAAAATATTGAAGATTAAATCTATCAATTTTCCTTACTTAAAATTTTTAAATTTTAATACAATTATAATAATACATAATTATTTATATAAAAAAATTATGGAATAAAAATAAATTGAAAAAATATTAAAATAAAAAAGATTAGAATTACTATAAATTAAAAAAAGTTGTAATGTGTACATACTGGACAGAATGTATATCTAGTATATATATATATATTCCTATCTATACCTTCTCCTCCACACCATCACCAGTGATGGAACCACAACTTCCTATGGTTATGGTGAAGCCATTGATGGCAAAGGTGATATCTTGAGCACCAGTACTTGAGGGTGATTGCAGTTGAGTATCGCTTGTTGCTGGATACAAATCATCTAGTTCCACAGCAATTCTGGCAACAGAAAAAGATGTTTAACATATGTAGTAGCAATGTTTGTTTTCTCTTTTTCCATCTATATACAATTAGGCTTAGAAACCTTCAGTCTCTTTCACCGTTTTTTTTTTTTTTTTTTGGCTGAAATCATTTATCCATGCTAATAGGTGCACATTAAATGTGTATTCAACCTTTGATGCATTCCATCCAGAACAGTGCACTTAGTTTCTGACTGAACTCCAGCTTCGAATGTGCTACTTGGTGATCCATTTGTCTTCTTATGCTGTATGATTTCCAGTCAGAACAAGATGGCACCAGTTCTATGACCAAGAAAGTTTTTGAAACAGAGAAGGAGCTATCGAGGGAAAAGTAAAAATATAACTAGCAAATCATTGTGATATGTGCCATCGGATTCATACCTTCGCAGCGACGATGAATGATTTTGAATCAGAAGCCTTCACAAAACGCATTGCAAATTTCTGTATCTGTAAAGCACAATGACATTCAGAGGATTTGATGTACAATGTAAACTGTCAACATTTATGTAAGTGTGTACCGGAAGGATGTTCCACATTCAGCATTGCTTATGGTATGTGCTCATACAAGCATAAGAATGGACTTTATTATGCCCTCCATCCTTATCACTTGTACCAAAACATGCAGTAAACAGAGATTGACAAGAGAGCATGCTAAAATTATCTATAGACAAGATGTCACGCTACATTTCAATTCTGGTGAAGGACATAGGTAAACTAATAATAAGCCTAAACTACATTTCATCTGAGAATCATCCAAGTGTCATTACCTGAGGAGAACTAAATGCTGGGTAACGTCTCCCTCATGCTTCTTGACATAAACAAGCTAGCAGATAATATAAATAGATTTCTATATTACCAGGATTGCGTGGAAGCCAATTATCCTAACGAGATTTCAAATATCAGTAGTGAGGAAGGATAGAACTTCTAGAATTGGAAGTAGAAAAAGAATTCTTATGAATGATAGATACATAGATGGGGGCCACTGTCTTTGAATGAAAATAGTAAATTATCACTTACACAAAAATTAAAGGAAAATGCTTCTACTCTTTATCCTTTTTATGAATGAAAGAGTGCAGATCTATTGAGGTTGTTGAGCACACTACGAGCAAACAGTAGTCAGAAAACTGGGCCATCATACACATTATTTCACAAGAAACATGCTTTCTTTGACGCTGTTCCAAGCAGATATCAAAGCAGGAAAGGTGAAACTAGAACGTACTATTTACTATCAAATTTCATTTCCATGGTGAGACAACCATTCCAAGGTAATCACATCCAAGCCTTACTTGATCCATAGAGTCTTCATAGCTTCCAAATACCACTCTGCTACCTCTTATGGGGTACTAGAACTACAGGAATTCTGGGGCCAGGAGAAATGGAGGTCGGGAATAAGGTGCTCTTCCTGTAACATGTTAAAAATGAGGTTTTCACTATCAGTTATTACAATCCAAAGGACAATTGGGTTTCTTGTAGAGTGAAAATGAATGTAAAAGCATGATGGCTTGAAAAACAACAGTAACCCCATTGCAGATTTTAATTAATAAAAAGTAACTGCAATGGTCATATCTTCAATCCTTCTGATGATGGCAAAGTACATTAGAATTCAGAAATTAAAAAAAAAAAAAAAATTATTTGTGAAACATATACCCTATAGCAAAGGAATTTTCCTAGTTACTACATCTAAGATTAATTGGGTGTGGAACACAACTCTTCATCTTGTATCACAATTCAATGAATTTAGAATTGTAAGATAGTCAAAAAGAAAAGCAAAACAAGAATTACCCTTTGATCATATTGACAAAACATACAATTCAATTGCATAAAATTATGTTGTGGCATTCCTATTTTACTCAGAAACACCACTAATGACAGAGAATACACCATAGATGTGTAAAACTTAGAACATAAAACTAATTAAACACTGAAAAAGAAATTTGAAGCATCCTCAAATAATGAATGAAACCCATCCAGTTTACTACACAAGGTAACAAGATATCAGGCAACACCATTTATGGATATTTTGCCATACAACTATCCAGATGTTCTTCAATGAAAACCAGAACACAGAAGCTATATAGACCCACTTAGACATGTAAACATGATAATACAACAAACAAACAAATAGTCACAGAATGCAACATTAAAACACCTAAAATGAGGAAAACATTAGCTAAACCTATAAGGTAATAGTGTTTCAGTACATATATGGTTTCTTGTTAAAGTAGGGTTTCAGAATGACAGTTTCTAGGTCAAAAAATTGTAAGTGTTATAAATGATAATCACTATACTTGTACATATTTGACAAAGAAAGGGGAAAAAGAGAAAAATACAAATCAAGATTAACAAATATTGGCAGCAAATATCTGTGAAAGAATTCATTTAAAGCCATGAACATTCATTTTGATGGTTTAATACCACATATCCAGCTGATCCCAGGGACTTTGCTTATGAGTTCTGTATCACCCCTCAACTGCTGGACATGATCCCATTTGCCATCACTGGCATACATGTTAGAGAGCATAACCTTATAACTGCCTTTTTCTGGTTCACATTTAAAGAGATGTTGAGCTACAAGCACTGCTAGTTTATGATTCCCATGAACATTGCAACAGGACAGAAGTGCACCCCAGACTCCTGAATCCACTGTATCTTGCCGATGATGAACTAGGATAAGCTCATAAGCCTCTTCCAACTTTCCTGCCGTTCCAAGAAGTTTGATCATGTGAACTAAATGTTCAGTTTCAGCTAAAATACCATATTCCTCTTTCATTCTCCAGAAATAATCCCTACCCTCATTGATAAGACCACTGTGACAGCATGCACCAAGAAGAGCAGAGAAAGTAGTTGAATCTGGTTTTAACCCGACTTCTTGCACCTCCTCAAACAGTTTAAATGCCTCAAATGCAAGTCCATACAAACCAAGACAAGAAATCATGGAGTTGTACGAGACAATGTTCTTCTTAGGCATGTTTTGGAAAACCTGAATCGCCATTCCCAAGATTCCACATTTTGCATACATATCAATCAGAGCAGAGGACACCATAGTCTCCTCCTGACATTCGTGTCGAATAGCATAGCCATGTATCTCACTGCCTGGGCCTGCAGCTGCCAAGTGAGCTGAGGCAGCAAGTGCACTGGCTATTAATATGCTATCAGCCTTCTTACCTGCCAAAATCATTTTTCTGAAGAAATCTAAGGACACTTTATGCTGTCTGGTTTGAGAAAAACCAGTGATCAAGGAAGACCAGGTAACTAGATCAGGCTGTATCAAAGTACAAAAAGTTTTAAAAGCAGAATCCATGCATTGACATCTCGAATACATACTTACAAGCGCACTATTTACATAATCATTTGAAGTTAGACCACATTTCAAACAAAACCCATGAATTATTTGACCTAATCCAACCAAAGAAGAGTCACCCAAGCTCATGACCAATCCAACCACAGTATACCCATCTGGCCACTTACCCATTTTTCTCATCCTTCTGAACAGTTCTAACCCCTTTTCCCAATCCCCATGACACCCACAACCCAAAATCATTGAATTCCACTGGACTAAATCAGGTTCAAGAATCTTGCAAAACATAGTATTCGCTTCATCGACACAACCCAATTTCGAATAGGCACTGATAACTGCACTAGCACAAACTGAATCAGGTTCTAAACCTGAAACAACCACTCCAGCATGCACAGCCCTCAATGCATTTCTATTACATCTTTCAGAACAGGCACGTAAAATGCAAGCAAATGTGAAGTTATCACGCTTTGTTTCCGAACAAAGCATGAACTTAAACAGCCCAAATCCAACTCTAAACTGGTGGACTCTTGCATAAGCTCGAATAATTGGGTTCCAAAGGAAAACACTTGGTTTAAGATTTCCTTCAAACAGTCGACGAGCAGAACCGAGGTCGTCGTTAATGGCATAGAATCTAACAAGTCTAGTAGCAAAAAATGGGTCGTCTGCGAGTTGATTCTTGACCACGAAGGCGTGCAAATTCTGGGTTCTTGTCAAGGTCTGATTAAGCTTTGAAAGTTCAGAAAGAAGAGCACGGAAGGGTATCATCAGCATTAGCCAACTTTGGAATTTCCATGCATGTCTGGCTGTTATCTTGAATAAAGTCTTAGAATAAAAAATAATAATAATAATAAAAAGTGTAAATGGGCCAAAGAAGATTTTGAGAGTTGGAGCTCTATAGTAAAGATTTGGGCAAACGCCGACAGTGGCCTGAATTCATACCAACAAAAAATGAGTTCATTATTACATTCATTAATCCGAATTCCAACATTGTGTATTGAGGAACAGGTGTTAGCTCGATTCCCAATTAATTAAATTTTAAAGTGGTTACAGGATTTCGAAAGATTATACAAAAATAAATAAATAAAGTATTTATTTAAGTACATCCAATCCAAGCCTGAGATATTATTTCTAAATATGTTAACTTAAAATAAATTATATAATAGAAAAATTAGTAGATTTAGTCAACTTTTTATATGGTTGATTTTTTTTTTTTTAATTTATTTAGTATGCTTTAATGTATAATTAATATGTGCATTTATTCATTCTTTTCACAAAATTTATTATTTGGGCAGATTAAAAAATAAATTTTAACTTTTTTAAACATTGAATTTTGTAAAGAGAATGACTACATATACATGTCTATTATAAATTGAAGATTTACTAAATAAAAAAGAGAGAAAAAATTAATTATACCAAAGATATAAACATTAAGAATTAAATCTACTTTCTTCTTAAAAAAAAAAAAAAAAACAGATCCACTCATTTTGCTTATAGGGGCAAATTGGTAAATTTGTTTCGTTTAACTTATATAATTTTTGTAATTTCATCCCAATTTAAAAATTGTGGCAAATTTCATCCCTTTGTTAATAATTTTGGGGCAAATTGGCAGTTTAGTCCCCAAATTATCGCGATTTGATGAAATAGGTCCCTAAATTAATTTTTTTACAAATAGAACTCTAAACTATACAAATTGTGTGATTAAGGTTCTTCTGTTTGAATTTTCTATTAAAGTACTATTTACATGTTTAAAAAAAATGCTCAAGGACATTTTGGTCTTTTCACATCAAAAATTTAAAAAAAAAGAGAGAGAGAGAGTAAACGCCTCTTCTTCTTCTTCTTAATAAATTCTAAGCAAATCCCTATTACTTTTAGGGATGGCAACGGGATGGGAATTTGCGAAACTCCTTCTCCATCCCTATCCTTTACGGGTAATTAGTTTTACATCTCATCCTGTCCCCAACGGGAATCGGGTATCACTGCGGGATTTTTCAGCATTATATTTCTTAACAATTTTTTCATTTTTTATTTTTAATTACATTATTAATAAAAAAAAAATTAATCAATAAATTTCATAAATTAAAAATAAAATATTTATAAATTTTTTAATATAATTTTTTTAAAAAATTATAAAATTAAAATTATAAAATTTAACTTTAAAATAAAATAAAAAATATATATATTTAAAACTTTTCGTCATAATAGGAGTCTTTCACTAATTCATATAATTTATTTTTAAATTTTAAATAATTAATTATTGTAATTGTTATATTATTTTATTTTTATTATAAATATATAATTAAATATTATATATATATTTTCTGGGTGAGGACGGGATGGGGATCGAAAGTTAATACCATCCCAGCTCCCATCCTAGATTTTCTCTTTCGAAAAATTATCATCCCCATCCCCGAACTCGGTCAAAGCAGAATTCCCCGATCAAAACAAGGTCGAGATACGAGTTCCTCATTTGGTATGGTTTTAATTGTCATCCCTAATTACTTTAAAGTCGTAACGGTCTCCATAGAATGGCAGCTCCATAATTAGAATTAGGCAAACCCTATTAAGGAAGCAAAATAAAGCAAGAATAAAAAAGGTCCAAGAAAAGGACATAGGAGACCAGTATGCTCACAACTGGAGCCACAAACAGATACTCCAAAACTGCATACTGATTCACAGACATTCAACAATTCAACAGTCTTTCTTACAAGATAATTTCATTTTTCTATTTCAAGATGTTAAGAACATGAAAAAACAAAAAAAAAAAAACACATATTAAACAGCCCATCATTTCTTTCACTCAATCTTCCACCAATAACCAAGCACGATTCTCCAACTGACCCAACTTCCCAATTCCAACAAAAAAGGAACCAAAATGTACAGAGAATAATAACAAAATCATGCAGTTCTTAGAAACTGAAAAAACCCCTAACTCAATCCCTATATTCAAAAATTCTTTTCAATGGCGAAACAAATCCATCGATCTAGAATCTCAATCGAAAAATATTGCTCAATTTTCTTTTGGGGTATATACTATATATAATTAAGAGGAAAATCGGTTCAGGGAGAGAACAGCGAGGACTAGTTTGCTGTTGTTCGTAGCCTTGCTTCGCTTTACTATAAGCTTTGTTGGTTTTGATGCGAGTTGTTTTGGAGCTTTTGAGAAGAAGAACAGCAAGTAGTTCGTCAGAAGAAGAAGAAGAAGAACCGTTTTCTCTCTCTCTCTCTTTTTTTTTTTTTTTTTTTTTTTGGGAAAATTAGCCCATTCAGTCCCCAATGTATTGCGTTTTCGCCTGTTAGGTCCTTTTTTTTTTTTTTCTACCTATTAGATTCTCATAGCTTTTACGGGCAACCAGTTTGGTCCTTTTGACCAATAATTCAACTCCT
>JAXGGT010000002.1:5875724-5887425 GCA_035583425.1 Marsdenia floribunda
TCCCACATTAACCACCTAGAAATGACAACACTTTATATATATATATATATATATATATATATATATATGTATGTATATATGTATATGTATATATATTAATTAATCATCATAATATTCAGACATCCTGGTTAAAGAAAATTCTATATCTTTTGTTTAATTAGAATATTAATTGGTCTGTTTAATTTGTCCCACTGATATGGACCTAATTACCTGTTGGGAAGTTCCATGGAACTAATAATTAGATTCTCCATTAATAATTAATTCACTTTCAAATCAAACTTTAAAGGTAAATGAAAGAATATATATAATTTTATTTATCATTACCGCGTGAACTTGGTTTGAATATATCATGTGCTCCTCCTCGTCCATATCACTCTCCCCATCAGTTTAAAGTAAATTTAATACAATAATATAACAATAAAAATTAATATTTGAATTTTTATTTTACTTTTGATTAATTATTAATTATTATTATTTACGTATTGAATTTATTATCTGAAATTTGTGTTTAATTTTATGTGTGTATATGTATATATATTATAAATTTAACTCAATTTTATTTAATTAATCTTTTAAATGATTAGAGTTTTTTTTTTTAATCTTTTTTCTTTGCTCTAGAACTAATTTGTTAGCTTTTGTTTTACATAATATAAATGTTCTCAAATATATATATATATATATATATATATATATTATGTTTATATAATCGGCATAATTTTTTTTATTGGAGAAAATAAAAAATGTATATAATTAGGAGATTTTTTTTTTTTTTTCAGTCACATTTCTATGCTAAAGTATTAAAATTAACCATTTGAAAGTTTAATTAGAGTGAAAACAAAAATTTTAAATATTCGATTATAATCGCTTATTTTGTTCCATATATATACACACACAAATGCATGCGTGCATAGTTCAAATGTGATGTGGCCAAATGGTCCTTCCAAACCTAGTCTAACATGGCGGAATGGTCCTTCTCTAAAAGGTCTTTCGGTCAAGCTATTTGAGTCCTCCAAAAGATGGGGAAGAGAGTTTTTGTCCCCAAAAAAGCTTTCATGCTTAAGTCAGTCAGTAGTCTGCCTGTAAGGTCAAACTCCAATAACAAAGGGAATTAAATGCGAGACATTAATAACTTTTATAGGAGAATTATCCTAAAATAGTTGAATAGTTTTCCAACGTGGGATTTGCTCATTCTCGAGATAAAATTTCTTGAAGGTAAAATAGTAAAATTAATATAAATTGAGCATATATATATATATTCTATATTTATGCTTAAATACACCAAAATGGTAAAATAGCATTATTTATGATTAAAAAAAATTATAAATTGAAATTTATTTTTTTCAATCTCAATAAAAGTATATATAATGAAAGTAAAAAGGAGAACAAGGTGGTAGCACAGTAATGTGGTTCCTCTTGTTTAGATGCCTCCACCTAACTTGTCAAATGGAGGACATGGGTTCAATTTTTATCAGGAACGGTCTTGTGTCAAATTTTAACCATGTGTTGTAACCTTGTATCGATAAGGATATCGGGTTACCAAAAAAAAAAAAAAAAAAAAAAACGTAAAAAGAAGGCAAAATGACCAAACAATATTATTGTCAAGCTTTCAGCAGCACAATAACAGTGATTGTAGTCTAGTCAAATGACATTTACAGTTACCACCAACGAAAACTAATTTTTGTGACATCAATTATTTATTTACTCATAGCCATATATAGTATTTACACACACACACACATATATATATATATAGCATCTTTTTTTGACTGTCGAATGTTGGGCTGGCTTTTCCTACCAATTATATATCATGGGATCAATTTGTCCCAAAAAAAAGTTCATGTAAAAGAATGGCATAAAAACTTACCTTGCAACTTACTATTTCTTTACACTTAAAACATGATGTAACATTTTTTATTTTTTATTTTTTTTCCCTTTAGTTCTCTATTCTAAGATTTACACACATTATCCAAGTAATTATAGAGTCTTATTTGGATAAATTTTGTCAATATTTATTAATCAATGCAGAAGTTTAAAGATTTTATTTAAAAATCAATCTTTTTGCCATTTGAATTGAGTTTTTATTAGTAAATAATTTAAATTTTTTAATAAAATAAAATTTTAATAATGTAGGAAAATTCTTCAATTTAGTCTCTTAACTATTTACGTTTCCTTGAATTGGTCCTATAACTTTAATTTTATCCAAATTGATCATTTATCTATTTTTTATTTCCCAAATTGGTCCTCCCAACCAAAATTTGATCACTTTACCAACATATCCATTAAATTAAAAGGATATTTTGGTCATTTTATGTTAGAAAAACATAGAATATATATAATATTTTAGCCAAAATACTCTTTTTTTTTTCAAGAAAAGGGAAAGAGATGTGAATAAATTTAATACATCTATTCCTTTTTTCCTTTTTTTCTAACATGAAATGATCAAAATACCCTTCTAATTTAATATATATGCCGGTAAAGTAATCAAATTTTGGTTGGGATGACCAATTTGGGAAATAGAAAATAGATAAAAGATCAATTTGGATAAAATTAAAGTTATAGGACCAATTTGGGAAAACGTAAATAATTAAGGGACTAAATTGGAGAATTTTCTTAATAATGTATTAAATATAATTTTTATATTTAAATTGTTGAATGGATTAGAATTTATAGAAGTGAAGGATTTTGGCTAACAGTCTTGAATCCAAAGCTCATCACTAACCTTATGATTAAGAGGTGATGTATCAACAAAATCGTATGATATATATAAATTAGGTCAAATTATATTATAATTTATATATATATATATATATTTAAATTTAAGAAATGTATCTCATGCCCTTGGTTTGATTTTTATAAAATATGTCATATTAATTTAACAATATTTTTTTTTTTTTTTTTGTTCTGATTATTTTTCTTATCTTAATTTATTGAATTTTTGGGAAAAACAAATCTTGACTTCACTCAAAAACTGAAGGTGATGATAAAGTTAAAGTGGGAGACAAATGATTATGAATGAAACAATAGGCTCTCTCTCTCTCTCTCTCCCTCTCTCTCTCTAGACAAAAAGATTCTCAATTATCTGTTGAGACAACAAAAGT
Organism: Marsdenia floribunda; assembly: GCA_035583425.1. Classification (NCBI taxonomy): domain Eukaryota; kingdom Viridiplantae; phylum Streptophyta; class Magnoliopsida; order Gentianales; family Apocynaceae; genus Marsdenia; species Marsdenia floribunda. The sequence continues at coordinate 5,878,823 of JAXGGT010000002.1, forward strand.
TTGGAGGAACTAATGTCAAAGAACCTAATCATTTGGGAGAAGGATGAAGGGAAAGAAAAGGGGCTCCATAATCTTTGTTAACAATCTCATTCAATGATCATCATTTCTTGAAAAGGAAGTATCTTTGTCCCAATGTATATATACACACACATGAATATATATGTACATATATGGGTAAGTACTAAGATTATAAAGTGCCCTTTATTGGGATATTTATATATATATATATATATATATATATATATTATGGATAGTTAGACAAATAAAGATTGTTGGAGTTTGTTAAATCAAACTCAAATATTTTTTTAAAAATTTGATTATTATTCAAATGTTTACAAACAAATTATAATATTTATATATTATATAAAAATTATTATATTATGATATTTTACCATTTAATTTTTTTATATATAATTTTTTTAAAATAAGTTAAAAGTTAAACGAGCTTGATTTTTAAAATATACAAATAAATAATTAAATAAATTTAAATGAGCCTTTAAGTTTGGTGAGCAGTTTAATTCGATTTGATTACATCTCAAATTATGTTTTCCATCACCTAGTTCAAACTTTTTAGATTGTTCTTTGTTTTTCTATTTTTTTTCTAGTACAAATATGGGAGTATCAAGAAAGAAAAGAAAAGAAAAGAAAAGAAAAAAAAAAAAGAATATTGTTATGAAAAATAAATAAATATAGGATTTGAAACCACTTAAATTTAAAGTTTATAAATTATTAATTAATGATTTAATTTACCAAGTTAAAAAATTTAACAATAACACCTAATTAATTAAAAATAAATCTAATCACTTTATTAAATGTTATATTTTTATTAAATTTATAAATTTATTATTTATTTGTACGTTTGCATAAACTTTGTGAATATATATATATATATATATATATATATATATATATATTGCGAGAGTTAGAAGTTCTAACTGTGGTAGTCTTGTGATCCATAATTAATCATAACATGTTGTACTTTTGTTATAAAAATGAACATATTTAATTCATCTACTCCATGTAATTGTATTTTCATTTTTTTAAATAAAATATATATATATATACACACATACATACATACATACTTTAAATATAAAACTAATGGGAAGAATTTGGTGAAATGTTTAGGTCTGATTTTGATAACAATGATGAATCCTCTTGAAACTTCTCCGTTATCCAAATTTAGCATCTTATATTAAATGTCAAGAAGACGTAACTCAGTTGATAACAGTTTTATTTATGATCCGAGAAGTTATAAATTCGAAATACGATAAAAACAAAATTACTTTCAAAATTTCAAAAAAAAAAAAAAAATCTTATGTTAAGTAAAAAGGGAATTTCCTCCCCCTTTTCTATAACATATATTCTTATCGATTTAATAAAAAAAAATTTACGGAAAAAACTCTCAAAACTAAGTCAAATATATTAAAATGGGATACAAGATCGAAATTAATTTTTTCTTTTTTGAGGGATGGGATTGGAAAGGAATTTTAAGTTTTTTTTTTTTTTTTTTTTTTGAAAAAACCGGATCAGAATTAGTATTCAACTAAAAGGAGCACAAAAAAGTGGGCAGGCAATCGACAGAGCCTAACTACATAGTTCAGGCCGGGGTCCAAGCGGAAAGAAGGAGTTTTAAGTTTAGTTTATAACAGATTTTGAAAGATTTTATTGGATCATGATATCGGTCCTAGGCCCACAATAGTCCATAATGGGCCTCAATAGTTAATATAGCCCATATACATTGTTTTCCATAAAAATGGCTTGTAATATATATTTTTTTTTTTTGCGCAGTGCACGAGGTGTCCTGAATGGGTCTCAACTGTGGGCGGTACCTTTAAGCCATGTCCACATTTAGACTAATCCCCGCTTGAACCGGGTAGGTCCCTTGCGGGAGGTAAGCTCTAGCCCCAAGTTTTTAAACGGTTGCATACGTGAGTGCGGTTTCGATCCCGCAATCTCACTTAAGCGAGGAGTGACTTGTAATATTAATAAATTGTTGTCATGTGAAATAAATAGGTAATAGTCTAATTGATGTGATTCTTCTTACTTATATTCTCTCAGAAATTTTTTTAACGTTTTTGATGAATAATATCTCTAAAAACGCATTAAATATATTTGAATAAGACTCAAAAATTGCTCCATTGAAGCCTTCTCAAATATTGGACAAACATTTTCTGTTTTATACTTTTAAAACTTAAGTATATAAGAATTTTATTTAAAAAAATAATAATAATAAAATTGGTGTCCAAATGGACCGAAAATCTCTACTGTCCAAAAGGGTTTTTGGGCTTTTAATCTTTAGAAGAATGTGACAAAATATCTTCTTATTGGTTGGGTAAATCAAGAAATTAGTTCTGTCTTTAATATAATATAAGTACCGTCTTTATTACCAAAAAAAAAAAAAATCAAGCAATTAGTGCGACTTCACTTCCATCAGAACAGAACCTTTCTCAAATCAGCGGCGATGGGCGATACTCCGGCGGTCAGCGGCGCATCGTTGCCATCGGGACCGGACGGAACGAAGCGGCGCGTGACATACTTCTACGAGCCTACCATTGGAGATTACTACTATGGTCAGGGGCACCCCATGAAGCCACACAGAATCCGTATGGCTCACAATCTCATCGTGCATTACTATCTCCACCGTAGGATGGAAATCAACCGACCATTTTTGGCGGGGCCGGAAGACATCCGCCAGTTTCACTCTGAAGAGTACGTCGATTTCCTCTCCACCGTTAGTCCCCATGTGGTTCAAGACCATGCCCAAATGCGTCAACTCAAGCGGTTCAATGTTGGCGAGGATTGTCCAGTTTTCTCTGGGCTTTTCCAGTTTTGCCAGGCTTCTGCTGGTGGCTCCATGGGTGCCGCCGTGAAGCTTAATCGACAAGATGCTGATATTGCCATTAATTGGGCTGGCGGGTTACATCATGCCAAGAAAAGTGAGGCTTCTGGCTTCTGTTATGTGAATGACATTGTTCTCGGTATTCTCGAGCTCCTCAAAATGCACAGAGTAAGTTCTTTTTTTTCCTTTTCCCATTCATTTTTCGTACTTCCTTTTGAGGCATGCAAGACAAGGGTTCTGTCTGTGTTAATTCTTTGATCGAGATAGTTCATTCATTTGAATTTGTTGTTTCGGCCTTTATTAGGCTAGTTTGTTGTTTATGTCCTCTTTGAAGTGTAAGAGAGGGAAAATTGTGTGTTACGTGGGGGTTTGTGGGGGTGGGAGTGGGATCGTGTTGTTTAGGGTTTCAATTAACTTAATATGCCTGGTTGTAGATATGCTGTTTTGGTTGTGGTTGAACTATGGAATCACTGTGAAGTTTAAGACTTCAGGTCATCATAATCAATTATCTTTTTGAACTAGTTCCGAGTATAAATGAATAATTTGAATAAATGTTTTAAAGTACTTGATAATCACTTCTACATAGACAAAATTTAGAGGATCATGTTAACACTTTGGCAAATTCAAAATCTTGTTATGAAATTAAATCATACTTTTCCTATTATTGGGCGATTCAAAAATGAATTTATCATCTATTTGTATAGTCTGTCATCCCAGTGCTGCAATGCAACAATGTTCAAACCCATTCCTAGGATGTGGTGCAACTGTACTTAATTTGCTGCATTTTAGTCTCTTTTAGCACAATATAAATTGCCATGAGTTCTTCTAGCATAACTGTAATTGTTGATTGCTTAAACCACAAAAGGATGGTAAAGGACAGGATAAATTTCAAAAGAAACATTAGTCCTTAACTTTTCAATTTCTCCTATTAGAATTTAGGCCCTTGGATAACGAAATACATTTTTGTTTTCTCTACTGGAGAATCTTTTAGGGCCAAGAATATTTTTTGTGCCCAAAGAAGTTGACTTATAATTTGAGGCCAAAGGTTGGAGCTCACAGCAAATAGCAAGAGTGGTTGCTTGTTCTGGAGTTGTATTTGTAGCATTAAGGGTGTGGGATGATATAAAAAGGGCAAGAGAAATGTCAAGGTAATAGAAAGAGGAAATTCAAGTTAATACATCGCTGTATATTTTGACTTCTTGTATTTCAAATTTGATTTGATACCTTTCTGAGTTCTAAAGTAGTTATGAAATTACTGAAGAACTCTGGGGATTATGAAGTTTAAATAGACTTGGTCTTAAGTGCTTGATTTCCAGTAATTGTGGACAGAATATGTTATATCAGTATCATAACTTGAACTTTTACTGTTCATTTCTTATTTCCTTAAACTTTAAGGAGTTCCGCCACATATTTCCCTATTATTTGTTTTTCTCTCTCCCTCCCTCTGCTTTGTTGTGTGTTTATAGTGAACATCTCAATATTTGAATTCATCACTGACCTGTCATTTTGCTGTAAAAAGGGTGCATCTATGACTGTTTTCTTCAGCTGATAAACTTAAGATGATGCATACTTGTCTTGTTTCTGTAATAGGAATGAACCAAAACCAGCATACTCTGTTGTTTACTGTAGGAAATTTGGAAGAAGGAAGATGATGACATTGAGTAGAGGGAGAGAACAAAAAATGAAAGTTTGGATAGGATTAAAAATACAAATAGAGAAAGACATTTTAAGGTTTGACTGTGAATGTTTAAATAAGTTTATAGTTTTCTAATTAAATCATGAACAGAATTTTTTATGGTCTTTTGAAAAAGGAATGTGACAGTTCTTTTCTCTTTCTTTTCTCGTTTCCTGCTGTTGAAATTAGCCCTATCCCAATTGAAACAACCAACTCTCCATAAGACTGGGCATGCTTGCCTATATAATGTAGTTTTTACTTCTTGCTACAATATCCTTCCTATGAATAAATTCAGCCTTTCAGTCAGTAGGTGGCAGAAGAAGAAAAATTTTGAAATTATATGAATCTATGAATTTCTAAGTTGGGCAATTTTCCCATTGCCATTTACCCCTATGATACATCTACACCTGGCTGTAACGTTTATTACCTGCAAATTTTATGCATATTATTACTTGCACTTTTATGAAATTAAAACAACATATATTAGCTAGCATTCTGTTTATTGCCTTCTAGTTTTTTGACACTATTCTTGAGGGCTCTTGCTTTCCTCTGTGTCTGTATGTTTGCATGACAATTTACTTTGTTATTGGACAGCGTGTACTATATGTAGATATTGACATTCACCATGGAGATGGCGTAGAGGAGGCATTTTTCACCACTGACAGAGTCATGACAGTGTCTTTCCATAAATATGGGGAGTTTTTCCCTGGCACTGGACACATTAGGGACATTGGGGCAGGTCCAGGGAAATACTATGCTCTTAATGTCCCCTTGAACGATGGAATTACTGATGAGAATTTCAGTTGTTTATTCCGTCCTATCATCCAAAAAGTGATGGAAGTCTATCAACCTGATGCTGTTGTTCTTCAGTGTGGCGCAGATTCGTTAGCTGGCGACAGGTTGGGTTGCTTCAACTTGTCTGTTAAAGGTCATGCTGATTGTTTACGTTTCCTCAGATCTTTTAATGTCCCTCTGATGGTGTTGGGTGGTGGTGGTTATACAATCCGAAATGTTGCTCGCTGCTGGTGCTACGAGGTCTAGACTCTCCTCTTTTGCTCTCTCTTTTGTGCTTGCATGTGCACCATCAATGTCCTTTTGTGGTCTCTTCTCATTCCTATCACCTCGCATGCTCTGAGGAATTTTCTCTCCTTTCTTACCATAGCATTTTGGTTCAGTCTGTCTTTTATGATATATGAATGGTGTTTTAGTATGTATACATACTTAGGGCAGTGTTGGTGAATATGAAGTATTGTAGATACGGTAAAATAAAGGCTTATCTGTTTTACTTTCAGACGGCAGTTGCAGTTGGGGTAGAACCAGATAATAAATTGCCTTACAATGAATACTATGAGTACTTTGGCCCAGACTACACGCTTCACGTGGAACAAGGTCAAATGGAGAATAAGAACTCACCTAAAGATTTGGAGAAAATCCGGTAGGTTTTGAGAACACAACTCAGTATCCCTCCCCTACCCTTCCTGGTGCACTTTCTTCCCAGTTGCAGTGTCTTGACTGTCATGTTCTGCTGAGATTTCAATCAAAAGTAGCTTCCAGATAAGCATGAGCTGTGAAAATCTTAATGGGTTTAAAATTATGCTCCTCATTTGAATACTTATTTCTAATATCCTACGAGCAAAATGGAAAGGGAAAGATTATTAAAGGACGAATTAAAATTTGTATTTTATTTGCTTATGTAATTGCAGACGTTTTTATTTATCTTTATTGCTTCTTGTGGATCGGAATTTTGAAAAATGAATTGGCCTTTTCAGGAATTTGCTGCTTGATCAACTATCTAAATTACCACATGCACCAAGTACACAATTTCATACAACACCCTCTGTTTTATCAGTCCCAGAAGAGGTTAGTACCATTCTTATGTAAATTTTGTTCTGGATATACTATTTTTTCCCTTCTTTTTTTTTTCCCCCCGCTTGATCTAATTATGTTGGATATTGTTTTCGTAGCATGAGGAAAACATGGATCAAAGGCCGAAACCTCGGATCTGGAATGGTGATAATGCTTATGACTCTGATGAAGATGATGATGAAAAAAATCAGAGTGTACTTACCTTTGCTTCAGGCGCAGCAGATACTCACATGAGGTAGGGCCTTAAAGTTTATATTTAAATATATGTGGTCATACGTTTTTCCTATTTGGCATGAGCGGAAGGCCACCCTGCAGCTCGGTGTTTCCTTCTTTGATTGTTTACTTCATTTTTGGTTTAAGAAGCTACAAAATATTATGTAGCTGGAATTGAACTCAAGTCAAGCCAAGTTATTATGCATGCTGGAGCTTTGAGTTTCTGGATTCATATAAGGGAGGGTTCAAAACTAATTATATTTATATGGGTCTAGAAGTATGGGTAGAATAATTGCAATGTGGTAACTCTCCAGAACAGTGTTATTGAGCATTAGGTTCAACAGCATCTAACATATTAATAGAGAAATATAGTTGAAATATTACATTAGCTTTACTGTAGCTTAATCATATTTCAATCCTTTTTTCATTCATATGTATGTAGTATACCGCATTTTACCCCCCAATCTGATTCCATTGAGTAGTATTTGGCTTTTAGTAATAAATTTATTCTTTGTGGAGAGGGTTGTTAACTGTCCAAATGGTCAGACTGTACTTGGTGTTATTTTTAAGGTTAGTTATTCATGCTGCATCCTATAAGGTAAAAAGCCTAAAATGGTTATAATTTGTGGCTCAGGGATGTTGGTGATGAGGCTGAGGGATGTTGCAGACGATGAGTTATAAGGAAGGAAAACGTGATGCTTGCAGGTCGAGTAGATCGATGTGGTCTCTCTTGCAAACAAACAGTATTACACCCCAAGAAAGATGACGGGCAAAAAAGAAGTCATCTGTTCTTTTGTTTACATGCCCTCTTGTTAGATATTATCCGTGGAACGTCATGTTAGGTTATGGAATATACAATGTTATTAGTGCTTGAGGGACAAACTTTATCAATGTTGAATTAGTAGTTTCTCCTTGTCTTTAGGTTATAGGAAATTAGAACAGAACCGGAAGCTTCCTTTTCCATTGGGGCAGAGTCGAGTGTGAAAATCAAAAATGTAAATGATTTTGCAATGCAGCTGAACTCTTTTATGGTTCTGTGGATCAGCGTGACTGAAATTCCTCATGCATTATTTCTTAGGGGGGTAAAACATTGGTATCTTAAAACTTGTTCGGAAGGTAGGGTAGGTTGCTGCATGTAAAAACCTTTGATTTAACGTGCAAGATTACAATCTGGGTTTTTCTTCTTCTTCCTTTCTTTTTTTTTTTCTTTTTTTTTTTCTTTAAATGTAATATTTATTTAAGATATTTTAAATTAGTAATAATTTTTAAATTTTATCGTAGACATACAATTTATTAGTTATATTATTTATTTACTTTATATACTTAGGTAATACTCTAATCTCTTTTTTTTTTTTTTTTTGTAAGTAATATTCTAATCTCTTTATTATAGTAAAAATATATAATTTAATTACAGATAGGCGTCGATTTTGAGAAAACCTTCCTTTTTGGTGACTTGTTGGCCATCTCATATTCAATGTAAATTACTATTTTCTTCTGATAATAAATCTTTCCTAAAACTAGATTAACGTTTAATTTTTACCAAAGAAAGAGAGAAATTATGTCTCTAGACTAAAAGGTCCGTCATATTATAGAAACATCAATAATTATATGATTGAATTTATTTTAAAGTAAAATCTTATTTAAACAATTATTTGTTAGATTTTTTTTATTTAAAAAATAAATAAAATTTTGTTTTAAAAAAAGAATAAATTTATTTTTTTATAATAAATTTCACTTTAAAAAAAATTAGATTATACATTAATCCAAATATAACCTTATTTTTTTTTTTTTTGAAAAAAAAAAAAAGAATAATTTGTGGATTTAGTCCCAAACAAATTTATTTTTGGTAACTTTAGTCCCAAAATTTTTTTTTTAACTTTTAAGATCCCAAACTATTTTACAATTGGACAATAAAGTCCTATTTGACGGATTCTGTTAGGAAAATTTGCAGATTTGGTCCTCAATCTTTTGATCATTGGTAAATTTGGTCCCTAATATTTATGACTT
>JAXGGT010000002.1:5907699-5918478 GCA_035583425.1 Marsdenia floribunda
ACGGAGGAATCTTCCATCTCAAAATGGGTTAACAGTGAAATGACTAAAATGCCCTTGGGCAAATTTTTTTTTTTTTTAAATTTTGACCAAAAGGACCAATGTCACAATTTTAGCATAGTTCAGGGACCAATGTCACAAAAAAATTAATTCAGGGACCAATGTCTCCAAATGGTCATAGTTTGGGGACTATTTATGCCAATTTGCCTAGCCACAAAAGGCCCATGTATCCATAAAATCAGCAGCAGCGGTGAGGACTAGTAGTGGGTGGGGGTGGGGTGTGGGTATAATGACATGAAAAGAAAAATAAATTAAAACTCTAAAATAAATTGCATAATAGTCCCTCAAATTTTATAATTATTATGATAAAATCCTATTAAAAATCTAAAAAGTCAATATTTACAAAAATGCTCTTAAAAAAAGTCATGTACTGTGCACATAGGTCGCACTAATGGAAGGTTAACGGGAATTATTGACGGAAGGGCAAGATCTGTACGAAAAAAAAATTAGAGTGTCAAAGCTGAAGAAAAAAAGTTTAGGTGTTAAACCTGAATTTGGAGAAAGTTTAGGTGTTGTTGGGATAGTTTACCCTTAAAAAAATTATGAAAATGTTTAGACTAATTAATTACTCAATAGCTGAATATGTAACGTTTGTCCATAAAATAGTGATCAATTATTGAATGGTTCAAACTTGTGGCTATTTATTTTCGGATTTTTGGTAAAGATTGAGTGGAGTTGATTTTTTTTACTAATCACTATGTAAAAGTATATGGGTATAATTTATAAATACAAATCTTCTAAAACATTTTTTAAGACATAAAAAATAAGATATATATGTATGTGTGTCTATTTAATTAACTCTAATAAAAAAGACGTCCAAATAATCTCCTTTTTTTTCTCACCTTGTGTGTCATTCTCTTAGGGGTTAAAATTGGCTTAGTTTATTTATATAGTGGTATCAAGAAAAACCTATCTATTTATTTTGAGATAAGATTGTTATGTGGTAATACTTCAAAATCTCTAAATTGACTGATAAATTTATTTTAATTGATAAAAATATCATAGAGGTCAAACATAGTTCAGTGGTAACAAACCTAGCTTATAATTCAAAAAGTCATGAATTCGAAATATGTTAAAGACAAGAGTCCTCAAAATTTCAAAAAAAATAAACCTATGAGATGTGGAAATAAATAATATGATTGTACAATCACAAAAGAAAAGGGAGATTTACAATTTCTACACATATTTGATATTCCTTAAAGTAATAGTATCTGTTGTTTTGTTTTTTTTTAATCTAATAATAAGAAACGTTTTTATTTTACTTTCAAATGTTTGTCTTATATCACGTATACTTCTTACCATTCACGCTCGTACTTGGGGAAGAATACGAAGGGAAATTCATGAGGTAGTAGAGGTATCCAAAAACTATATAGCCAATCAGTTCAATATATGTACTAATCAAAGACAACAAAGTTAGCAAATACTTATTTTTAATGTTAAGGTCATTCTTCGGACTCCATATTCCCAGGAAATAACAAATAACAACTCCGTTTAAACTGACGACTCCAACAAACTAATTCAGATTTGTTTCAACCAAACTAGCTACTTGGACTCAAGCATTGAAACAGAAAGAAAACAACTCCTGACACTACCACTGGCTGACTGCGATTCTTTATTTAGAAAGAAGAAACCTTGATTAGAGCTTCGAAACCAGAGCAACTGGAATAGGTTTCGATAAATTAGTTTCCTTGACATCATTTTCTTTGCTATCCATCTCACATCCACTGGGAGGGACATCCACTGCAGGAGAGCAGTTAAAGAAACCATGTGGCTGCACTCAAAAAAAAAAAAAAAACAAAGGCTATTCAGCGAACCAACCTTGCAGTTTGAATGCAGACATCGTGCTATGAGCCAAAAAAAAATGCTATAACTACAATGGTAAGACCAATAAGATAGTACAGATTAAGAAATAACAGCTTATTCAACCCAAAAGAACCCCAACCTCCCCCTAAAAGCATTTTTGCGAAGATATGATCTAGTGTAATTCCACACATCCCTCATAGACGGGGAAGCTGAATATATGAAGGATACACAGAAATAATACATCATAAAGAACAGAGTCGACAAAAGAAAGCATTTCTTGCAAGTAACAAATTAAAGTGCAGGAATACAAGTAATAAAAGCCAAAGATAATATGGTGAACCCTAGACGTACAACTTGCCGAATTCTCAATCTAGAGATTTTAACCAATGGAATTCTTTCACTTCCCTGCTGAATATTTTTTCTTATCATAAATGAACCTCAAACTTATGGCATAATTGAAATCTTTCAAATGAAATAAAATTGTAACAAAAAAATCAAGACTGTCACGAGCACAATATGGGAGAAATACTTACAATCCTTGCCACTTCCTAGCTGCACCTACTTGTCTTTGGCCAGCTAGGACTAGATTAAAGGAGAGTCCTGATATCATGTGGTGCTGTATCTAGATACAGGGTGTTACACGTGTCAAAGATGAAAGAACTATAGATGATTCATTTGGTATTTTCCCAAATTGTCAAATATTTGGGATATATGCAATATATTGTCTATAATAAATAAGTTACACCACTAATTACACTAATAACAAGACTCTTATTAATTTTCTACTAAATAAAAAGCAGTAGCCCTTCAAGTTTAAACCAACGTACTTAAAAGGATACAGCTACCAGAGTTAATGTTTTTTTTTTTTTTTTTTTGGGGGGGGGGATCAGGAGCCCATGCACATACAGACAGTAATGTAACCTCAGTAATTTGTAATAAAATTTAGTTGGAGTGAAGGATACAAATGATCTCAACTTGTACTTGGGATTTTTCACCAAGTAAAATCTAACAACCATAAAGGTAAATGGAAAAGAACAGAAAGAAATTCATCTACAAAGACAAGGAAGCGAAGCATCAGCATAATGGCTGCCTTATCCATAACCAAGAGACTATATGGCTGTTGTCTCATTGATTCAGGAACGTGAGCATATTTGTGTCTTTTATAACATAGCAGAAAAATTTTATGCAGTTACAGAGTATACCTGAAGCATGAAACCAAGTCGTTCAACTGGCATAACAGGCCAGTCTTCCAACCGAGGGACATGAGTGATCCCAAAAACATACCTGCAAGCAACAGATGGTCTGTTTAAACTACCACATATATTTTGCACTAAAACTCACAAAGCATTTTCCCATCCATTTTTCATCAATTTGTTAAACATTGAAAATCAAGCCCACTCCTACAAGAAGTTCTCTCTGATGAAAAAGATGTTAAAACTCAAATCCATAAAACACAAACTTTATGCTATCAGCAAAGACTAAGTGGAATAGGGAAACAAAATTTTTAAGCAAGATTCGTTTTTAGTGAACAGGTATGAGCCATGGATTTATTTATTATGTCAGGAATTTACCATCACCATTTAACACATCCACTAAGTGGGATTTGTTATAAATACTAACACCTACCAGAGAACAATATCAGTTTCCTCCAAAGATCGGTTTTTCTGAACCCATGAAGCCAATCCCTCCCCAACGCGTGGATTTTGATTGGGAAATTCTCCTCCAGGGAAATCCTCTCCACGTGCATATTGGGTGACCCATAGATTATGCTTCAAAAATGCTGCCCGTCTTAAGAACTTTGCCTCTGGGCCAGCCAACGGCAAGCAGTTTGAACCAGGTACCAGTTTGTATCCTGTCAGTTGCCCAGTCCTGTTCACAGTTCTTGTGTTCCTCACCTGAAATATATAGAACAATAAGAATTAAAAATCACAATCAATTCAATAAGTGTAGATTTTAGAGGATAATGATTTATGCAAGAATCCACAACTTCTCATTCTTGGTTATAGGACAGAAACTGGTGGTATCTATTCCCTATATACATTCAGAAAAAAGGGGTAGATGCAAGAGTTCCGCAAGTCAGGAATAAAACAGTAATACATGAGCTAACCCTCACATCAGAATCACAATCAATTCCTTTTAAGGCACGCATAAACCCAGGCTAACAGATACAAGAAGTATTATATTCCCCAAGATTGGAGCTACTATACTGTATCGCATCATATCAAAACTTTTAGAATAAAGTTCCCACTATCTACTCCTAAAGAATACCATGCAAACATATTAATAAACTGACATCTAGCACAAGAAGCAGAAAAATAATGATATGTGTAGCATCCACAAAAAATTTTAAAAGTTATAACATCCATACGAGGTGACTTTTACAAAGTAAATCCACAGATAAAAAGTCAAAAGATACTGCTGTGCTTCAATCAGGAAAAGAGCACAAGAACACATACAATCCAATGCCGAGCACTAAGAGGATCGACATCCCGCATTGCTTCCAATTCAGATCTAAGCAGTGTTTCTTCAGCAAAAAATGCATTGTTGTGTACATTATCCTTTCCAGATTCTGCTACTTTGACATTCAATTCAACCACCTATAAAAGCAAAAAACATTAGTCACACAAGGAGTTGCAAGCTCATGCATAAATTCATCTCCCAATAGACAAAAAAAATATCAAAAGCTGAATGTAGTTAGGCTAGCAAAGAGTATTTGCAACCGTATACCTGATTGTGTGCTTCACCAGGCTTACAATCTACTGCCATATCCATGCGTGCAACAAAAAAATGCTGATGTACGGGTGCATATAATCCTGGTGCAATTGTTGTGCCATATTTTCGATATTCTCCTGGTTGCAGTGCTCCTAAACTGAGAATTCCAGTAAGTTTAACTTCTGCCTCAATTTTGCCATCCTAAATCCACAGGTTACAGCAAGATGAAGCCAGAAGGACTCAGCATAAGGTCAAAAACAATAAAATTTGGAAAAGAAAAAAGTTGTAGTAGCATTTCAAGCCAAACCAGCAGCAATCACTCTAACATTATATAGCTGCACCAGGAGTAGAGCACGAACATTCTCAAGGACTAACAGCATTACTCTTTCTTGCATTTATATGTGTATGCTTATGTTTATTTTCAGTTTTACCATTATCTTACATACAAGCTGGATAAGATTTCCCATTTGTTTGCTTTACAGTTAAACATAGCCATACTTTCTACTGCCCAAAATGAACGGATTTTGTTTAGCACAACTTGCATTCGTTTCATGAAAATTGAGTGCACACAAACTGCTTATCCTGATTGTATAAATGCCAACTTACCTGATAAAAATGCCAAAAAAACCCATACTCGTAGTTAGCTACGGTGCAGATAAAAGAAACTGTGAGACGTCTAGATCTACGAACTTCTGCCAGGCCAGTTCTCCAATCCTGATGTTTCCATAAGATTCCATGATCTTCTTCATGCATGCAAACACAATTTTCAATAGTTTCAACGCCTCCCGTAAAATTAGTGAAGTGAGCATCAAAGTACTTGATATATCCTAAGCAATCACATCCCTGAAATGGAAATTTTCTGTCTTGCGTTAACATTTGTTACGAATAAGGGTACTAGAGAATCAACAAATCACCTTATAAACCCTAAAAGGATCACAATTAGATTTTTTCTTCTGACCTTCTTAAGAGAATGAGCATTCTTTCCAAGGCCATCTTCCCCAGCATCAAATGCATTCTTTCTGTAATGTGGATCATTCGGATCTCCATAGGGGACAACCATCTCCACAAAGCTTAACCTATGAGCTATAGGTCTTCTACCTCGACTACCATCAACATAAGCAACAGAATGTATAACTAAGCCCTCTCTTGGAGTGAAACCAACACGGAAGTTCCACTGCCAATTGAAACACAGTCTCTCTTCAAATTAAAGTTCTGCATTACATAGTTGACTCAAACAAAAAAAAAGAAAAAAACCATACCTTTTGCCACTCAACATAGCGTCCATTAACACGAAAACTTGGACCCTCTGGTTGACTGATCTGTAGAGGTTTCACATCACTTCGGTCAACTCCTCCTCTTGACTCACCAGGAGTATAATTCCTCAGTGGATCAGCTGGAGGCAAGGGTACCAGTTTGCGGTCTTCCAATTCAATTACCACCATATTTTGCATATCAACAAGAACGTGAATTCCTTCAACAGGGCGTGCATAACCATTTTCCATGGGGCAGTCACTCTCTGTTCTGCAAAATATAAGTGGTTTAGCAAGCCTACGACTTGGAGCATCTGCGTCACTGTGATAGCCAACACACCTGTAAAATGCATTACAGCCAATTTCATAAGTAAGCTTCATAATTCAGGTACAGTGAAGTATAAATAAATAAATGGTGAATGCATAACTAACCAAGCATCAACCATCACAAGTTCCATATCATCTATGCCCCTCTTCTTCATAGCTTCCCTAAATGGAAGATAGTCTTTAACAACTGCTTCACATTCAGCATACTCCACAGCATCCTGTAATTACACAAACATTTTAATAAAATAAGATCAGAATGCTAGTGACATTGAGATCAGGATAACATTTCAAACGAGTATTTTTTTTTTTCCCCTTTAACATTGTTTAGACTACAAGGCTAAGGAAACACTAAATAATTCGAAATTTTGCATAGAAAAGGCATGATTCATCTCAAATGTTCTGAAAAATTGCAGCAGTTAAAAACAACTTTCCAAAATGAATGTTTAAGAGTATTACTTCTCTAGATTTTATATTATACATCCTTTCATACCTTATATACTCAGTCATCTACAGAAAGGAAAAAAAAAAAAAAGAATGCAATCATGAAAATTTTGGTAACTACTTATTTTAGAAATAAATGTCAAAGAACCAAAAGATTGCATAAATGCAAAACAAAGCACATACCATGGCTGGCTGAACATCTGCAACAATGGTAGATGAGATAACCTTTCCCCTGTGATGTCCACCTCTAGTAGTTGCATGGACCTCAGTTAGTTCAACAATCCACAAACTTGTCTCATTTGACTTCCTATTATAAACAACAAGTCTTGCTCTCCTTGGTGGGAGCTTAACGGGAATTGCAGGCCCTCCTTTTGTTCTGGTTATCAAGGAGGGTTGGAAAGGTGGAAAGAAATAAGCATCAGCCAGTGCAATAACGCTTTTTTCTGGTTCCAAGAGAACCACTTCCATGAACCTCATACTATCTCTGACCTGAAATATGACAGAAAAATTGACAATGCATATTAAAAGTACTGCTTGCTATAGATTTCTATTAGAAGAAGGAAAACAAAACTCTAGAAAAATGTTGATACTCTGGGGTGGCACCAGCTGCTCGGATAGTTGCAAGCAACCGAAATATTTACAGAATTGATAATAGAAATAAAAGTATTTATTTGTATGGTTTCTAACCTTATAAATTACAGAATAACCAACAATAGGCATAAATGCATTTTCAAGTACTGCTTGCTATAGATTTATATTAGAAGGAAAACAATACTTTAGACAAATGCTAATACCTCCGGGGTGGCCCCAGCTGCTCGGACAGTTGCAACAGCAACTGAGATTTCAGCAACAGTTAGAGGATCCAAAGGATGGCAAGTCTGGGCCCTTAGCATGTTTGGATACCCTGGACAGATAAATCATCATAATATTAGATGACTATAGCACTAGCATGAAAAAAGGATTACTATGCAATCCAGAATCTTCTGTTAAAACCTTAACAAACTAAATAGTCAGAACAACACGTTAAAATATCATTGAAAGTTCTTTTTGTGGATACAAAAGCATCAAATATCACTTCTAGCCATTCTTTTGGCAGCAGAAGAGGAACTTTTCAAACATATTATAGGGAAAACTAAGAATCAGAAGAATAGCCTTATGGATTTTAGTGGAAAACGTACCCTGTTTCAAGCAAACATATCTTATCAAACAAAAATACAAATAAAGGAGATAATCCTTCAAATAAATGATCAGTGTCTGATTTTATAAGTTTCTTCAAAATGAATTAGTGACACACTAAGCTAGAAGTATCAGGAGCCTCAACAGCAACCAAGATCATGATTGCCAGAGCATAGAAACTTTTGAACCCTTCTTGTAACTCTAAAGAGGGGGGGGGAACGTAAATGCTAAAAAAACCAGTTAAAAGGAGTATGAACAGAAAATAATTCATGACGCAAAAGTCTCAGGTGTTCATCTTTCGTAATTTAATCTTCCATATTTCTTCTACATACATGACTATATTACTTTCCCATAGAAAACAGACAGACATAATTGAAAAATTGAACTTCTTCAATGCATAGTCCATTATCATCTTAAATACAGGATCAATAATTATTTCCCCAAAAAAAGAAATAATTGAAATAGAATCAAATAGCTGAAAAGGAACAATATCACCAAGAATGGATAAATCATTTGGCTCCAACTCAATTTTAGGAGATTTACAAAATAGAACTTATAATCTTATCCATTTGAGATGTTATTTTCATTAACTATTTCTTTCACATAAAGACAATTCAATTACGGAAGGTACACTTTTATGGTTAATTGAAATACCGAGCAAGAAAGAACATTAATAGGTACAAAACACTAAACACTTCACCTTTGTTGTGTCTGACAATTATTATAACTCAGAAAATAAAATGACTAACAAAAACATAAAACGAATTGAAAAAAAAGAAAAAAAAAAAAATCTGCAAGAAGAAAATGAAAAACAAAAACTCCCACTACACTTCGACCTATCCACCACCACTTCGAGATCCAAAATCAAAATAATTCATATAACTATCGAATATTTCGTATACACCTGCAGACTGCTAGACTTATGGACATCGAAAGACTAAAACAACTGGCAGCAGACATATTTATGAATGTTTGAAGAATACCACAAAGCAGATAACAGTACAAAAGCAATAATAATATTTATTGGCATACGTGTATGTATATGAACCTAACACTATAATGCATATTGTTCAAAATTTCAAAATGTATCC
The DNA here is from genome assembly GCA_035583425.1 of Marsdenia floribunda. Classification (NCBI taxonomy): domain Eukaryota; kingdom Viridiplantae; phylum Streptophyta; class Magnoliopsida; order Gentianales; family Apocynaceae; genus Marsdenia; species Marsdenia floribunda. Next base: position 5,916,557 of record JAXGGT010000002.1, read on the forward strand.
GCATATATGTGTATGTACGGCAGTAAATCGTAATCATACACGAATAGAGGCAATCTCAGCGCGCGTAAAAGCAAGAAAAGGACAAGAAGACAGAAAGGACCACCTTTCGTGGCGGCATTAGTGGAAGGTTCAGTCCGAATCAAGGATGCCACCGCAGATTTATTTGCCTTTTGCTCCTCAGTCCAATCCTGCACGACAGCGGCAGAAGCCGAGGAAGAAGCAGCCTCACGGCGAATGACGGAGGATGATGATGATGACGACGAATCAACAGGATGACAGGAAGTCGAAGACGTCGCCTTTTTCGAAGCTGTGGCCATTGTAATTGATTCGCGAGTTCAGCCAATCCAAATCCACCGCAACACTGTGTATAAAAATCCAGTGACATACAGCACCACCTCTCCTTAAGCTACCTCCACCACCACCACCACCACCACCTTCACCGCTGCCAACAACAACCAACACGAAAACCTTCTCCTATCAATTTACGAACCAACACGGGAATTGATCTACGCCTGGAGCTAAACACTCAAAGCTGTGATCAACAATGTGTGTGTGTTCTCAGTGTCTGTGTGCGCAAGGGAAATGTAATGATGGCAAATAGGGTGAGATTTATAGACAGAGAAGAGGAGAGAGAGAGAGGGGGAGTGGGGACACGTGACAAAGAGAGAGGAGAGAGATAATAGGGGCATTTATGGGAAAAAAATGTTCGGTGAGATCCATTTTTTTTTTTTTTTTTTTTTTGGTTCTGGAAAAGGAAAAATATTTAAGGTAACTTATCGGATTGGGGGAGTAGATAAGTGGGAAAAAGGTGTAGGTTGATAATGATAGGACATTGTGCTTTTGTAAATGGACAAATTTGAAAAGAAAAAAAAAAAAAACAGTAAAATAAGTTTGATATTTGGATTTGATAAGGCCAAATTTTTTGGAGTGTATTGCGTCATGGTTCCGATTGATTTCAAGGCTTCCTTTTTTTTTTTTTCCCCTTGAAATATTAAAAAAAAATTGTCTTATATTATTATAAAAAATTGATCATTTCAGTCTTATAACTATTTTTTGTTAATTAACTAAAGTTTAAAATCTTTTTTCTTTAATTTGGTAAGTCTTATATCTTTTTACGAACAGCTTTTTAAGTTTTTTCGATCAAAAATTTAAATTTTTTGACCAAAATTCATTCCGTGCCTGACACGTGACAATTTTGTCCCTGATTTTAATTTTAAGAATCCATTCGTTCAAAGGAAAATTGTGGGATTTAGCTTCTCACAATTTGCGATGGCCTAGTCATTCTCTCTACTTCTCAATCCGGAGAGAAACAGAGGAAGAACAGTGTTTGAATTGTTTTGTGTAAATTTTTTGCCAAAAAGACTTATTAGGCTGTTCGTAAAAAAATATAAGACTTACCAGGTTAAAAATAAAGATTTTTGGACTTTAGTTAATTAACAAAAATAGTTACAGGACTAAACCGGTCAATTTTCCTTCGTTCAAATAAAAATGATTTGATAATTAATTCACTCATATAAAAATAATTTATAGGATTAATTCGTATAAACATAAATAATTTCAGAGTTTAAAAAATTAAAATAAAATATAAAAACTCATATATAATTTTCTTTTTATTTTGTAAAAGATCATTTTTTTTTAGTATTATTCGTAATTTTGTGTGGCAATAACTAATTCATTTTTCCATAATTTTTACCACACTTTCTCAGGGTTAAACGCATCATTCTAATTATTACAATATTTTAAATATTGTGTTGTAATATTTGATTATATTTACTCTAATTTTGATTGTTGTTAAATTAGTAAAGAAAAAGATGGAATAATTAAAATTTGGTATTTAATGTAATAATTAGGACAACTTTTATTATATTTATAGTTAATTATTGTACAATATAATATTGTTTAAATAATATACATATATATAT
>JAXGGT010000002.1:5926649-5953015 GCA_035583425.1 Marsdenia floribunda
TGTATGATGTTTGGACCCTTTTAAATTTCCTGGAATTGTATTTTTGATTTAAGGATTGTTTAAATTTTCTAAGTACTATGTTAGTTTTGAGCCTTGCGTGTTGAGTTGTACCTCAATACGCGGCGTGTCACACTTGAGATTTGGATCGTGACATTTACTATATATCTATATACACATATTGTTATGATCTTTAACACCTTCAAAAAGTAAAGCCTACACAATATAGTATAGGGTTTTATGTGGAAGAGAGAGATATATGCATATTTAATTTTAAGTTTAGAAAATATTTTATATAAATATGTATATATATATGTATATTGAGGCTTCCCATGATCATGAAGAAAGACAATATAAAATGGTTTGGGGAAAATTAACAAAATTTATTTTGGTGATACAAAGCTCAATTTTTTTTTTTTAAAAAAAAAATTAAAATTTTAAATAAAATTATAAATTAGTAATATAGTCTTTTATATATATATATATATATATAAATCGTTAAAAAATTATTGTAATTTTAAATAATATTCATGAGAAGAGAAAGAGAATAATATTCATGAAAAGAGAAAGAGAAAATTATCATCTTACATGTTAAGGGATTTAATTTTTTTTTTTTTTTTAAATAATAATTCAATAAATTTAGTTCAAATGAAAGTGTAACAAAGATCAGTACCAAGAAGAATAACTCTTGTAGATAGTGAGTTTAGGTAAAATAATCGTTTTGTCTTTCTCTTAATTAATTAAATGCATAATAAATGATTAAATATTTGTCTTTTTTAACTAGGTTTTCATACCAAAAAAATAAAAGATTATATTACTAAAAAAAAAAAAAATTAAAAATTTATCTTATTAATATAAAATTTGTTAAAGATTAAATTTACCTATTTTCTTGGAATATATATATATATATATATATGTGTGTGTGTGTATAGATATATATTTCTTTCTCAAATACTTGTTTAAGCAAACTTTCTTTTCTACCCTTTAAAAAAGCTAATATCTTTTGCATCAAAAGAGTACAATTTAGAGTACTTACTAAAATTTTAATTTGTTTATTTTATGTACTTTCTCAACTACTACCTCAAAAAGAAAAAGAAACAATAATCAGATTGCTGTGCAACTCCATTTATTTAGTCGGTTAAATAAAAAATTTTGAATTTCATTTATTTTAAAAACTATTAGTATTACACTCGTGTATTATTATTTTAGATCCTGTTTCATAAATTTTTGAATCCCTTTTGAATTAATCACGATACAAATTTACTAGGAAAAATAAAAAATTATTCCTTTTAAAAACAATAAAGATACTAATGGTTTAAATAAGATAAAAATTTAATTACAACTAAATGTAAATATGTATTTGAGGTAAAAGTTCCAAAATTAATAAATTTAATATTTATTCAATAAAAATAAAATTTGATTTTTTTTTTTTTTTTTAAATGTAACTAGAACTCATGAACTTTTAAATTATAAGAAAAGATGCTAACAATAGAGCTATTCACCTTCTTGTCTGAAAAAAAAAAAAAAAAAAAAAAAAAAAAATTTTTTTTTGTTTTTTTTGTTTTTTTTTTTTTATTTTTTTTTTTTAATCCTAAATTGTTGCATCAAAGTACAAAATTCATATAAATTACTCATGAATTTTGATTAGTCAAGATTCTCATATTATCTCCCAATGACAATATTGTTCAAAGGAAATCCTCAACCAAATCCCCTTTATTTAATAATACCCCATATTTCATTACCACATCAACTATTCATGTTCTTTTTCAAGTTAAAATGTACACACTCTATTGTACTCTTTGAACATTTTTTTTTTTTTTTTTAAATTTTTTACATCAATACCTAAAATTAATACTAAACATGAAGATCACATGAAATTTAAATGGCTCTTTAAAATTAAAATAGTTATACAAAATTTTTCTAATATAATTAACAGATTTTTCTATAAATAGAAATGAATATATATTTTTTTTTTTACTAAAGATTTGAAAAAAAAAAGAAAAAAAAAGATAAGGTTATATTATATGAAAATACTTGTTATGTACCCTTTAGATTAATATCATTTTTATACTCTATTTAGTCTACAAAATACCCGGGGAAAAAAATAAATCCTCTTCTTGACAACTCAATATATATACATATATAAAGATAAAAACTTCGCAATTATGGCTTCGGCCTCTTACGATTTATCATGTCTTGCCTTGGGCTTTTTAACCAGTAGAAGGAAATATATTTAGTTTGGGCTCATTTATAACAGGCTTAGTACGCTATTTACGTCATTAACACTGACAAGAAGTTTACATCTGGTATTATTATTATTTTCGCTTAGTGCACGGTGTGTTTTGAATGAATCTTAATTATGGGTGGTAACTTTAAATTATGTCCACATTCAGACTAATTTTAACTCGAGCCAGATATGTCCCTTATTCGAGGTACACTTTAACTCCAAATTTTTAAACGACTATATACATGAGTGTAATTTCAATCTCATGACCTCACTTAAGATAAAAGAGCACCTTACCAACTCACCTACTCACCTATATGTTGGGGTTGGTATTATTAAGTTGAATAAGAAAAAAGAAAAAAAACGTATCCTATACATACATATATATATTACTTACAATTTGCAATTAAGGAGGAAAAAAGTAGACAATGTTATTATTCTTGTGATAATGATTAATGACCTTCCTTATGACGGTGAACGAAAGGTTACATATTTGAATTATGCTGGAAATGAAAAAATATTGTAATTTTAAAAAAAAAAGAAATCATATATAATCTTTTAGAAAAAGATTATTATAAAAAAAATTGTAATTTACCTGATCTTGTATATATAATTTTATTTTAAATTAAACCTTATAAAATTTTAAAAATTTAGATTTTGTAAGATTTATCAATGTCTCTAATCTCATCTACTGGATAATTATACAACACATATACCTTCAGTATAGGACATATTTCAATCATCTTTTCAAAAGAAAAGTTAGATCATTTTAATACACATTTTAGTTTTTTTTATCAAAAAATTTAAATTAGATAATATAAATAATTATAAAATCTAATATCATAAAAATATAAATATAAAATAATGAAATAAAATTTAAAAAAATAATAAAATAATTATAGAAGGTAAAATTTTTTCCAAGTTTTCCTTTCTTACCTTAAAAATATATATATATATATATATTACTAAATCTTAAGAAATTTATATTTAATTTCATATCAAATTTATACCTCTTATCTATATATGAGCACATATGTATATAGATATTGTTTTAAATTTGAAATTAAATCCTATAAAATGTTAAATGAACTAAAGTTTATAGAATGAACAAATTCAATACGTACACTAAATAAAGCATTTCCAAAATCAGGTGAAACTATATACCAAATATTCATCCTGCAACGGATTCCCATAGACGATAATGTTTCAGTTTGGATTGTTCACTTCTAAATAAAGATATGCCCAAGCAGCAGAAAAGATGCAAAACCTGATAGGTGAGTACAACAACAAAGTGAATTACCGCAACATCTTCCGGTAAGAGGCCCCTCCCTTAATTATGCTCCTGAAACCAATAAGAGATCCAACTTGAATGAAACACCGACTATCCTAAAACCCCATTATCATGATTTCCACTAATTTACTTGTCATAAATAAAGCCTCTTCCGACTCAAGTTACCAATTTACACTCCCACCACATAAATTGGCCAAACATTTTTTCTTTTTTTTCCTGTTTCTAAAACCATTGAGTTCAAAATTTATCAAAAACATTCAAAACAAATGAGTATCAAATGGACCCTAAAGTTCGGATGCATATCAAGTCCAGGGTTTTCTTTCACAATTAAAGAGTTCATAGTATGAAGAAAACAGCTTACACCACAATGAACTTATCGTAGGATTAAGAACAATGCTGTCCTTCAAGTGCAAAAATCTCAAGGCTATACGTTCATAGAGTTAACAAGAATGCATATAGGTCATCTCGGCTGGATTAGACTACGTATTCGACAACAGGTGGGTTAGAAACTGCTCTTTGCTAAATACATTGTACGTATCATGAAGAACTATATCCTCTTCTGCACTTCAAAGGAATAATTTGCGTATCTATTTCTTTCGAGAAAGCACAAAGAAAATTTTATTTGTACAGTATACAGCAATTCCAAGGATAGAAATTAACAATCAGCACATGTGACACAATGGCAATGCTAGAAACACAATATACAACTCTTGCGATAGATCAATAGCACAAAACCTTTCATGCACATCCAAGAACGATAATTAATTAACTTATTGCCACATAGATAAATCAGGTGAAAAGAAGACATAAACCAATAACCATTACCAAAATTAAACCCCTACATATCAAGGATCAATCAATCTAAGCAACGAGGGGAAAATAAAAACTGCTAAGTCAGTAATTTCCCAATTCCAATATATAAAAACCCAACAAAATCATCCATATTACACTTAGGCTGCACACAAAATCCGATCGCTCTATCCTAAAAGCATATATAGTTAAACATGTAACCCTCAATATAGTACACAAATTGAAATTAAAGCAGCTAGATACCACCACTAAGGCATTTCGTAACAAAATCATAGGAAAACTAAGGAGTGTAAGGTAAAATTTGCGTTTGTAAGTGAAATTGAAACGATATTAATGACATCCCAGTGAAGTATTTCATCATCAGAACAAAACTGCAATACTCCAATATTCAAGTTCCAGAACATTAACTAATTAAAATGATTAACAAGATATAAAATTATACTCAATCCGAAACACGATTGGAAAAAAAAAAAAAAAAAAGGCTAAGCAGTAAGCAAGACGGCACCACCAGCCTCCTTAATCTTCTTCTCGGCAGTTTTTGAGACGAGCTTGGCCTTAACAACAAGAGGCTGGTTCTGAGGCAACACTCCCTTACCCAAAACCTTAAAATATCCATACTGTGTGACATCGATAACAGGAGCATTGCTTCCATTGGCCTTTTCCTTAGCATCTGATGGCAGAAGCGACCAGAGCTTTTCGACGTTGACAATGGGACAGTAAAATTTGTTACGAAGCTTGTGGAAGTACCTCATACCAACCTTACCGAAATAACCAGGATGGTACTTGTCGAAGAGGATCCTGTGATGGTGCATACCTCCAGCGTTACCTCGACCTCCTGGATGCTTCCTGTGCTTTCCGATACGACCGTGTCCGGCGCTGACGTGCCCTCTCTTCTTCCTGTTCTTCTTGAAGCGGGTCGTCATTTTTCCCTGTAGGGTTTGGGCGAGGGGAACGGCGGGGTTGAGGGAAGGGGGTTTGGGAGGTGAGCAGCGGCTGAAGAGAAATTAAGGAGCTAGGGTTTTATGGAATATATAGGAGAGAATTGAGGGCAGAGAAATGGTGAGTTTCCTTGGTGTTTTACGATATTGCCCTTGGCGCAACCTTAGGGGATTATATTAAAGATTATTGCCCTTTTAGTCCCTAAACTATTTTAGATTAGTTAATTTAAAATTTTTTTTTGACTTTTTTTTCCCTTAAACTGAAAATATTTGAACAAATTAATCTTTTAACTAGTTTTAAAATAAATAATTATAAATAAATTAAGTAAAAATATTTAGTTTTAATAATTTTAATTTAAGGATAAAAATAGTTTTAAAAAATATTAAATTGAGTAATCAAAAACAATTTAAAGATTAAAACCATCAATAATTCTTATATTAATATATATAAAGTTCGAGCAAAAATTATATTTATATATAAAAATTATTTTATTCTTTCTATGTCAGAAAACAAAAACATAAACTTAAATTTATTTTAATATATCATATTTATCGACATGTATTTTAAATTTTGCACAATAAATCAAAATTCTTAATCCAAAGATTCATTATCAGTGACACTCAGTGTTACACTTTCTAATTTAAACAAAGGGAAAAAACGACACTTCAGAAAATAAAAGTTGACCGTCAACGATCCTAAAAATTATATTTTGCCCTTTTGTTGCTTGACTGTCTATCTCTTATAATAATATGCTTTGAACATTAAAAAAAGGTCCAATTGGACAATAGAACAAAAGGATTTCGACAAACTGGAATAATAATAATAATAATAATGACCCAAATGCATCTAATATTTGTCATGATATAGAAGTTTTTTTTGTCTATAACTACCCATATCAGCATACGGGTCCATAACAGAGTTGTATTCATTCTAATGTAGATTTGCTAAAGGTTACAACATTTATACATGAGTGTGAATATCCCTCAGGAACAAAAATTGCATTTATTACCAAGGTTTCCTACCAAGAGGTATGCGGTTTGATCCAGATATCTGACCCCTACTACCAAAACTTCCCCTACCCCTGGAACGGAAATTGCTTCCTGAACCTGCCAAAAAAAAAAAAAAAACGGATTCAAATTCAGATAGATGATATTTGCACCACCCACCCAAAGACAACAATGTTCCAGCGTTTGTATTCAATGACTTTACCTCCAAAACCAACAGACCGGGCCATTGCAGACAACTGAGGAGGCACAAATTGACCTGCATCTTGTAAAATCTTAATAAGATCCCTTGCATACTTGGCATTTGCATGAGTGAAGAAAGTGAAAGCAGTCCCCCTTGCTCCTGCACGACCAGTTCGGCCAATCCTATGAACATAATCCTCCAGACACGATGGGAAATCATAGTTGATTACACACTTTATGTCCTTCACATCTACAAGCAATACAATTACACATTAGCTGCAACATAAACAGACAAGAAAACATGAAACAGCAACCTTATCCCTGCAGTCCTAAGATCCACCTGACCATATATGTAGAGACAACACACTCCACACATAAATTTGCCCACCTTAACCTTGCAGGGATAAGGAGCAGCTCCACCACCAATTATTGAACATTCTTCTAAGAGTCATCCGGGCTGTCACGACTATCAGCTTCATAACTGTGGATGGGTAGCGATGACTTCAACTAAGTTGCTCGGACACTATAACAGGAGCCATAGCACTTCCCTTTAAAGATAATATTAAGAATGACCGGAAAAAGAATCCAGTTAATTCCATAAACCTCTAAGCTGACTTCAAAATTGCTATAAATATGGTCATTGAAGTTGCCTAGAAACATATCATTCTCTTACCTACAGGAAGCCTTAGATATTTGCAGAAGCAAATGACTCCCATTAATTGAAATATTGTAAACCTTAGATGTCGCAGTTATTTCCATAATTCATTGGAGACCTTCACTAAGCAACATACTTTTAGGCCCTAACTCAACCTCATTCTTGTACCCTACCGATACTAAATTAGCAAGAAGTTCTCCACAGTATATGTACTGATCTGCCTAACTGTAAACAACATAGGTGAGAATGTAACAAGGACATTTCTACCAAACTAACCAAGGGAAGTAACATTTCTAAATGGAGAGGCAAAGGACACCTTTGTCTTCCCAAATTGTAATTCCTTTGGTTTCCAATTGCAGTGTTCATATGTGCAAAAGGCCACGTGTCTACAAATGGATCCTAGACATGGAACATTCTCCCTTCCCAAACCACAAATTATATTCCAAGAGAGTGGACAGCAGCCGGAGACTCAGAAAGGTGTAAATGCAGAGACTAAATTTCCTAAGTTTCAACACACAGTAATCCTACCAAGACCTCGTGCAGCAACATCAGTGGCAATCATTATAGGATTTCTACCACTTCTAAACTCAGCCAGAACCCAGTCCCTTTCATCCTGGCTTTTATCACCATGGATGGATAAAGCTGGCCATCCATCCATTCTCAACTGTTTTGTTACTTGATCGCATCCTTTCTTTGTCTCCACAAATATGAGAATTCGGCTTCCATCCATCACCTCTTTCATAAGTCCAATCAGCCTGCAAGGTAAACACAAAAGGTGGTCATTTTTATGAAGACAGACATGTCTTTTTATTTCACCAATTTGAAACAAACCTATTGTATTTCTCCAAATCTGTGAGTATTTCAACAACTTGCCGGATAGATTGATTTGCTTTCAGTTCTAGGGATCCAATGATTACCTGAAATCAAAGAACAGGAAAAAGTTAGTAAAGCACCTACTTCTTGGATAGCAGAAAAGAAGTATCTTGTGATTCAAGCATCACAGAAATAACTGAAAGTAACTGAATACAAGGGAAAGAAACCTTGTAAGGATTGCGCAAAAACTGCCTTGCTAGAGCTTCTACTTCCTTTGGCCATGTGGCACTCCAGTACAATGTCTGCCTATCTGGTCGAATCTGCAATACAAGAATATCTTCAAATGTAGAAACTTTCAGAGAATTTTGAAGCCACAAAAGAAGAATATATTTAGTACCCAGTACTTCACTACAGTGATATGAAATCAGACTATGCAAAACAGTGGCAAGTTACAGGCAAGCACAACCAAATAAGTCAATTTTGATATTTAGAAATGATAACTACACTAATATCTCTGGATCCAAGATATAGAACCATGGATAAGAATTACATTACATATATTCCTAAATTCAACTTATAGACCCATGCTTTTAGCAGACTGCCATCAAGTACTTCCATATAATACCCGAGTAAACTCAGGTGTAGACTAGATTCAGAAATTAGAATGCTAGATAAGCTAAAGAATCTCAAGGTAGAAAGGACATCTTACGTAGTGACACAATGGAAATGTTACAAACCATTTAGACCAAAGTATAAGATGCTTAAATTTATGTACTTTGATCCCTCAAGAAATTTTATAAGAAAAATTGGCCTAATTAGTCATCATTTTATCTTCAACTGCTCAACTTGGTACATAAGCTTTATTTTTAACTTTTAGGTTCATGTTCTACTTTTCAATTTTCAACTGGCCAACTAGTTCCATGATATTTCTTCTGCTCATTCACAACTGGAGTTTAGAAAACAAATGTTATTACCTACATCCTATGCTAGATTTACAAGGGCCTTGAATGAACTAAGAATTCCCCATCAACCAGACCAAACATGAAAAACAAATTATGGTCGACATCAAAACTCTTTAGTGGAAATTAAATTGGACTGAGGTCCAAACTAATTAACCCAATGCAAATCTTGTACCTACTATCACTTAAAAATAGATAATGGATTATATGCAATAAAATACACATTTGCAAGCATTGGATAAAAATTATGGTGCATCCTCATCTGTTAACAAGGCATTTAATTACCATTAGGAACAACAAAGGAGCTGGATCTCTAAAACATATCATGGTACAAAAATATATGAAGCTTCCTAGTTGCAACCACACTTTGGAACTTATTTACTGTTTCTACTTCTTGTTCAGCAGGAACAACTATAGGTCCTAGTATGTTCCTTCTAATAAGTAAGATATAGCAGTAAATTGCTCTGACACATCTTGTAACTAGAACATCATGAAGAGTATTACCCTCAGAATCTCAAAGAATCCAATGACAAGAGGCTTTGTGAGCAAAAGTCAGAATGGTAAAGTGGTATGATTGGTGAAGGGTACCATTTTCTAGTATTTAACCAAACTAAGATTCTAAAAGTGATAATCTAAGGTATTTTGATTTAAAAGTAATTGGCTATTTAAATACTTCACCTAGAGGAAATAGAACACTTAAAAGACAAGGAATTTTAGGGCAAAATACTAAAGGCATTAACAAAACCAAAAAATACAGCCTTGAGATTTCTATTTCTTTCCATTGTCCCCTATATCAATAACAGTTCCTTAAGTCTCTAAGATAAGCTCAAAATAATTCCCCATCACTCTTCATTAGAAAATCTTAAAATTTTAACTGTGTAGTTGCCATGAAACAAGCATGAATTATATGCCATTATTAATAGTTGGAATATATATTAATTTTAGATAATTCCAATACAATTCAGAAATCATGTTATTGAGGCTGTTGGGAACAAGATCAAGAGACATAAGCAAAATCATACTGAGCTCCTTAATGTAATGGCATAACTGGTAGAGTATAACAAATGAGCATCCAGACATCCGAATCTAGTTTAGGTATGTAGAACTCCAAGTGTGAGATATTCACGTGACTATAGGTCTCTAATTGGATAAATAAATATCCAATGTTGCATCCAGTATACCAAATGGATGTAAAACATAATAAAGAATGTAACCAATCAAAAGGGGCAGTTACATGAGTAGGAAGGAGAGATGGGAGAAAGGTCTCATACTTGAGAAACAATTTTCCTAATTTGAGGCTCAAATCCCATATCCAGCATCCGGTCAGCCTCATCCAACACTAGGTAAGTTACTCGCTTCAGGTTTGTATGTTGAGCTTCCAGCATATCTATCAATCTACCAGGTGTTGCAATGATGATTTCAACCCCTGCAATAGGAACCCACACTATACTGTAGAAAAAGATTTCACCACTTCACCTTTTACATAATCAAAGAAGATTAAGATACCTCTTCTAAGATCACGAATTTGTGGTCCTTTAGGGGCACCACCATAAATGCAAGTACTTCTAACATTAGCACTTGATCCAAATTTCATAACTTCTTCTTGAATCTGGACTGCTAATTCCCTAGTAGGTGCTAGTACAAGTACAATGGGACCATCTCCTTGTGCTACATTTATTCCATGTAATCATGTTACAACAAAGCGAAAAGCAAAAATGAAGTTAAAAATTCATGTGTGTTAGCTGAAATAGCTATTTACCAAGCCGAGGTTGTGCAATAACATGCACTAAAGCAGGAAGTAAATATGCCAGAGTCTTGCCAGAACCAGTTTCAGCAATGCCTATTAGATCTCTGCCCTTTAAAGCCATAGGCCAGCCTTGGGCCTGAATAGGTGTGGGTTCAACAAAACCCAATCTATCAATCACCTGAAGACAATAATCTGGAAAGCCAGAAGGAACAATCAGCTAATAATCACCAAAAAATGCGGCTATAGATAATTAATTTAAGCATACCAGGAAAGTTAGCCTCATGGAATACCCTAATTGGCTTTGGAACATCATGACCTTCTACAGTGATATCTCGACTTGCCCGATATCGTGCTATATCTTGCTCGGTCATAGCCCTCACTGAAGGACTCTCAACATAAAAATTCTTCTCAAAAGGAACCAAGTCACCAAATTCTGGCTTTGGAAGAGCAAGGTGGTCAAGGTCATCTCTTGGCCAACCATGCCTACCCCCTCTTCCTCCACCACCACGTCCTCCATCAAAACCACCTCTTCTTACCCCACCACCACGACCTCCATCAAAACCACCCCTGCCACCACGTCCACCACTAAATCCCATCCTGCCACCACGGCCAGCATCAAAGCCCCTCCCACCTCCCCCACCCCTCCCTACAGCATACCCAAAATCTGAACTTCTCCCAGAAACTCCAACTTCACGGCCTCTCATATCTCCTCTCCTGTCAGCAAAACCACCGTTAATCATCCCCCCACCTCCACCTCTACCAACAGCTGACTCATGAGCAGGATATCCATCAAAACCACTACCGCCGCCTCCAGCAACTCTACTACTACCACCACCTAGAGGTGGCTGCGGCCGCACTATAGTACCTCCATATGAAACCGGATCTCCACGGCCATAGTTCGCCGCACCACTTGGAGGCTGCGGCCCCACTAAATCACTAAAACCACATAACATAACTTTAGCATTAAATTAAAAAAAAGAATAATAAAAAATCGAGAATTTGTAAACACTAAAATACATACAGATTGCTAAATTCTTTGGAAAAGAAGAAAAAGGGGAAACATAGACGGACAGAGTCATACACAAAGAAAGAAGTGAGAACAGTGGAGAGTACCTTCGGCGATGACGGTAAGAAGAAGCATCGTTGTATCTAGAATCATAAGCGTTGAACATGATGATCGAAAGAGTAGAAATCAATCAAACTGAGCTAGGGTTAGGGTTTGCAGATTTTGAAAGAGAAACGCGAGGTAAAAGCTTGAAAAGATTTTTTAATCTAATTTATTTTGTGGCCCTTTCTATTTTCCCGGGAAGAAGAAGAAGAAAAAGGCACAACCCACAAGAGAGGTTACAGCCATTATAAAAGGGAAATTCTTCCTAATATATATATATATATATATATATTTTCTCCATGATTTGATTTAAACGGATTCAAAATATTTAGATATTACTCGAATTTAATCTTAAAAATATTAAATATGAGTCTAATTTTTTATATTTAGACCTAAACTCTCTTTGTACTTAAAATTTAAATATTAATTAAATTTAAGTACAAAATTATAAATATAGTATTTATCTAATAATTTTTAAAATTAAATATATAATTTAATATAATATATTCCTTATGTTGTTAAAGTGTTTAGGAGAATTTTTCTTTTACTAAATTAATTAGAATATATTGAATTTTTTAATATATTTTATTATTTATTTTATATTATTTTATTTTTTAATTTATTAAAAAAAGAATATTTTTTATATTTTTAATTTTAATTTTAATTTTAATTTTTTTTTATAATTTTGATAATTTTTAAAACATTATATTTTAATTTATAATTTAATATATGTGAACTATTAATTATGAATATAATTAAATTATATTTTAAATATTATAATTTATTATAATTATTAAATTATTTTATAAGTCATTTAAATATAAATATTGAATTTAAAAATAATTAAATTATTTTTTAAAAAAATTAAAATTTTGGATAGGATATACCTAGTTTAGACCTAAGACTTTATGTCGGTATGGGTAAAAAGTTTTTGGATCTATCAAGTATCGAGTAGAGTACGAGTCTAAAAATATTTTTTTAAGTCTAAGTAATAAATTAGTAGTTTCGAATTCGATTGAACCCGTTGACAGATCTAATTTGAGCTAACAAAAAGACTTAGATTCAATTAATAATAATTGGGCTTATAATTCAAAATTAAAGGTAAAAAAAATCTCAAATTTTCAAAAAAAAAAAAAAAAAAAAAAAATTCTAGAGCCATGCCGTGGAATCTCTCCAAAGGAATGAAATAAAAATAACAAAAAAATTGTACGGACAGTTACACACTCTTTGGGAGATGGGCCTGAAATTCATTTTGATAATCAATTATGATATATGGTTTTATTTTATTTTATTTTATTTTTGTAAAGTAGAATTTCGTTAATAAAAATAAAATATTACAAAAATGAATAATTTAAATTCATTTATGGTAATATAACAAAATACTAACCTAAAAAATTTAGGTGGAGACAAAATATTCGACCTGATAAACTTAGGTGAGTTAAAAGTAGATAAAAAAATATAAGACAACACAAAAACTAAAATCATCTTATCTAAATCTTCAATACAATAGCCACCAATCACGAATTTCAATTGCAAGAAAGGCTCGATTTTGTCTTTTTCCTTTAACGATAGTCTAATCAATCCTGAACGCAACAGAAATATCAAAGAATGTCTAAGAAAAAGACAAAGATCGAACAAATGGTCCAGATTTGTACTGAGTTTAACAAAATATTTCTTCAAAATGAAGAAAAAAGTTTCAATAACTAGAGATCAGAATAGATCTTTACATATGAAATACAAAAGATGACAAAACTACAAAGAAAATAGATATAATGATAAACAAAAATAAAAGTACAGATAAAAGACAATAAAAGAAAAAAAAAATGATGTAGAATGGATCTCCGGCTAAGAAAAAAACTCTAGTTGGAGCTAGAGTTTCTCTCTTGGTCAGAAGAACAAAGATGGAAGGAAGAGAAGAGAAAGAGAGAGAATTTTTTACTATTTTCTTTAATTATGATATATGGTTTAATTATTTATTAAAACCACCTATTTTAATAATAATGAATATATATTTATTATTATAATACTTTAAAAAATGTACATATAATTTTTTTTTTTTTAAATTATTACTATTTTAGATCAACTTTTAAGGTCATGGTAATGTTGATGGTGAAAACCATTGAATATTGAACAAAAACTCCTTCAGGACAAACACATTTCAGTCTTTTGATCAGTCTCAGGATACACAAACTCATCACCAAAGGATATTCTCTATCACTTTTTTTCCACCAGAAGAAGAAGAAGTTCCCAAAATTAGTTTTTAATTTAAATAATAATAATAATAATGATGTGATAGAAGAACTAATACATATTCAACTTTTTTTTTTTTTTCTCCTCACTTGATCTTCCCTGCAGAGAAACACATAATACACTCAAAGAAGTTTCTTTCAGTGTGTTGAGGAGGCATCGTCGTGGTCGACGACGACTCCGACCCCCTTCTTCGACCTGAAACCATAGTTGAAAGAAAGTTTCCTGTTTCCTCCTGATGCAACTGCCCATTCAACATCTGTTTGCCATTACAGACTATGGTTACTTCACAAGAATCTGGAGCACTTTTCTGAACAAATTCTCCTTTTCCTTGTCCAATCCTCCTCAGTTGCCTGAAGGGGGGCGCGGGGGGGGGGGGGGGAACACTTATTTTTCCCTTGTGCAGTTATTCAACAATTTTTGCAGTTATTTATTTTTCTTTTTTTTTTTTTTTATAAGAAAAAAATTTTTACCTTGTGAATGGATGCCTTTTTGTGCCCATGATAAGGTTGGTAATGTTGACAACAGGAATCAGATCAAGAATTGCTTTGGCTGTTGCATTACTCTCCAGAAGCATTGCGTCCACAGGAACCTGTAATCACAAATGTTACATTTCATCATCAATCAGTCAACCAATATTCAAGCAAGCAAAATCCCTTTTTGATGCAAAAATGGTGTGCTTGTGATGAGTAATACACATTTATATATAATATATAAAATATATATCTACACACACTTTGGCTTCATAACACAAGCGCATATATTTCTCCAACAGATTCCTCCTCCTGTTTCTCTCTTCATTCTCATACATTTGCACCTGATATTTGCTTAGTTGGCTTCTCGAAAGCTTTCCAACTGGAAAAACAAAAAATTCGATAACCGGGTTCAGTTAATTACATGAGAAAAACATATTTTAATCCCATAATTTTCCATGAAACTCTGAAACAGATCAGAATAGAAATGGTTAAAAAGAAAGAAACCAAGCAGCTCAGCAGCATCTTTCACACTGCTCCTTAAAATCCCTGTTAAAGAACAATATTTCTACTTTCTAGTTTCCCTTTCTTCTTCTTTGTGGGTGAAAATTGATAGACAAGGGAATGATGAATGATTATAATGAACTGTGGGTACAGTTTATGCCCACCTTAATGCCATTAAAAATGACGTGCATGTTGAAAGTGATTAAGAAAAAAAAATCAACATCATCATGTTATAAACACTAATATCATGTACCTGGTGTGGGGATGTAAGTAATGGGAGGAAACACGTGAACAAGAAACAACTGAGTTCCGGGGGAGACACGATGATCAAGTGCCCATTGAACCACTTGTAAATCATTCTTTCCAACAGCAACATACACATCATTTCTGCAGCTTATTATGCTTTTGCTCATATTATCCTCTCCAATCTCCACAATCTCTGGTGACTTCATTTGCCACCCAAAGTATTTTTGCTGTTCTTCTGAACTTACTCGAACGTCTTCTTCTTCCATCTCCATCATTTTTTTTTTCTTTTTCCTTTCTCAAAGAACAACAATTGATAGATCCAAATGAAAAGGGAGGAGGAGATTGTTCACTGAAGGTCGATCATACAACTGGCAATTTATAATCAAAACAGTGTTATTGCTTTCGGAGCAAAAAAAATAAATAAATAAAAATATGAAGAGATAAACAACAAATTGTCCTTTGTCAACACTTCCATGCTTTAGTATATGTCACATTCACAAATCACCTTTTGCCTATGGTGTTGCTTAAGAATTTCCCATTTTCTCTTCCTTTTTCTTTCTATTTCTTCACCTTCTACTAGGAGTACCTGCAGCTGCCCTTGTCTCTTATAGCAGCACATCCAACCACATATATGAGAATCTTTCTGCAGACAGTTTCAAACACTACTTAATTAGGTTTAATGTCTTTGAAGATTTTTGCATTAGGTGTAACATCAGAAATTTCTGGTTGAATCCATAACAGAGATGAGCACAAAGACAAATTGATAACAAAATGTTTTCTTCATTTTTTCTTTCTGTCCATCCATAGTTCATCTCTATGATTGTATGCTTGAAAAATCCAATGCAATAAAATCTTGAACCAAGGGATTTTAGTGATGCCAGTACAAGAGATTTGTTCTTCCACTGGAGGGTAAAGATAGAAATGAAACTGTAGAACTTTGATATGGGTTCAGTGGTTTTCTGTAGCATATAATAATAGTAGTTGAAAAGACAGCAAGAAAATCTCACATGGATTTTTGGGCCATCTTATAATCCTACTCAAAACTATTTAAACGAGCTAAAAATGAACAAAATTCAAGCTCTACGGATAAATAAATTTTGAATATCATTTAAATATTAATTATCAATTTAACTCAAACTCGACTTAATTCCAGCTCTAATTCCCAGTTGAACTATTGTCACAGAGCTACATTATTTACAGCTTTTCCACTGTTTTTCTCTCTTCCTTTTTGATAAAGTGGATAGATTCTCAAACAAACATGGTGAGTTCCAAAGGATTGGATATTTGCTCAACGTGGCTAACAATGAGTGAATATGGAATCTATAATGGGCTAAGTGAAATTGCTCCACACAAAAATTCTACAGGAATTTCCTCTTAAGTTAGGTGTGGCCATATCTCCATGAACTTCTATTCCACCATGTAATGATGGTCCTGAAGGACACACACCCTTTTTCTTACATTAGGCAAAATTCTGGTCCAAAACAATAAAGTCCCATTGTAGAGAAAGTGGAGGACTTGATTTAAAAGAAAAGTAGTTTTATTAACTCTTAAAAGAAGAAGAAGTATTACAAAGACTTTACACTCTCACCACTCTTGCTCACAACTCTTTCTCTCTTGGATTGATTTACAAATGAGCACCTCTCACCTATTTATAGCCCTCCACCTCCTCAATGGATGGCTAGGATTAATTTGATCTAACGGTGGCTATGTTTCTTCTAGAATAGCCCACCATTCTCTAAGTGCATCAAGTTGTCCCTAGAACATCCTACTAGGTTCTTCTATATGTTTACATGATTCTAGAGAGCTCCTCTATCGTCTAGGTTCTTCTAAAGCATTCTACATCACTCTACATCTTTCTAGAATATTCTACCAAATTCTAGCAAATTCTAGAATATTCTAGAAATATAGAAATATAGAGATAGTTGTTGATTCTTCACACCCATTACCATTGCCATCACCATTACCAGAGTTCTTGTATTCTCAGGAGATTAATGTTGATTGATTTGAGCTTTTCTAATCTTTCTGGTTGCAAATTGGTGGAATAAAGAAACTACTGACAATGAGTATTCCTTGCCCATCACTCTTTTTAAAAAGAAAGCCACAAAGAAGACTTAGATATGGAAATTTTTATCCTAGAGATGAAGTCACACCATGTGTTTCTAGACAAATGCAATGCAAAAATGGCTTTCTAGTTTATACACCAAGTTTTTCCTTTTTTTTCCCTTCTAAAAAGCTATGCAATATTTGGTACAGGGTTCAAAGACAATTGAAGCTACAATAAAAGGGAAGGAATTGACACAGAGGTATACTTTAGGGTGCCATCATGGGTCCTATTCTGCACTACAAGAAACCCCATCTTTATCTAGAAGGACTTTAAAGAAAGGCAACAAAAGAATGGGGGTTCGGACCACAAATCCATTGCTTGAAAATTGTAGGACCAAAGAATGCAAATGTGGACTAGTACAGAAAGCCAATCTTTCCAACCCACATGCAAATAAAAGAAAACAAAAACTGCTAACATTCCACAATTACTTGACAAGTTCGATTGATAGCAGTAGTGGTATTTGCTTCTTAATTGTGATTGGAAAAAAAAAAAGGTGTTTTCTTTTGTCATAATCCATTACCAATAGTCCCAATGGAAACTACGGTTTATTCACTTATCTTTAACATTGTTGTCTGATAATTCAAAAAAAATATATGTACAAGTGGTGGGGATCACCGAATCTTTAAACTCTTCTGGGATCTTTCTTTTTCTTAATTTGGAAATAATTCTATATATTAACATCTCCGCATATCCATATTCTTTGCCTTTCTCAAAAGAAAAAAAAAAAAAAAAAAAAAGAAAGCAAGAAAAGGAAATCATAAATGGCGAAAGCTTCTCTTTTTGCCCTAAGAGTTCTGATGATTCTAATACTTTTTGGTTGGATTTGTCTGTGGCTTCTTAAACCCACTGAAATATGGACAAGAAAATGGAAATCAGCTGAAGAAAAAGCAACCGAAACACTGTTCAGCTATAATGGTAAGAAGTAGCTTAACACTTATGTATACTCCATATTACAATTCAACTTATGAGAAATTCATGCCCCAGTCATTGATTCATCATTTTGTTCTGTTTAAAACAAAACTGAAAACCTTGGAAGAAGATGTGTGTGTATATATATATATTTTTTTGTTTGTATCTTTTTGCAGGTTTGAATTTTGCTGTCTATACATTTCCTATTCTTGCTCTGGCTATGGTTGGATTTGTATACTTAGAACTGAAATCAAGGAGGGAACAAACAAGGTAGAGGGTTTTTCTTCTGGATGAAAGATTGATTTCATCTAATCAGTATTGCTGATTTGTCATAATTTTTAAACCACAGGCCAAAAAGGAACCAAATCACTGCACTCTTCAACCCCCTCATTGTTGATCAATATATTGGCATTTTGTCCGGTATTGAGCTTCTCAGTGTAGCCCTTTTTGCTGCATTCCTGACATGGACTTTCTATGCTCGGATATCCAATGATTACAAGAAGATGGTGCCTGATAAACTGTTCAAATTGAGTTTGTAAGTAATGATACTAAGAAAGAAATGAAGAGAGATGAAGATATGCTAACCTTGATAAAAGTTTGTTTCCTTTTTGTTACTTCCCACAGATGGCAGTACAAATTATTTCGGGCAGCAACTCGTTCTGGTTTATTGGCTGAAGCCTGCCTAGCACTGCTTCTTCTTCCTGTCTTGCGAGGAATGACAATTTTCAGGGTACTTGGCATTCAGTTTGAAGCTTCAGTAAGATACCATATCTGGCTTGGAACAGCAATGATAACTTTTGCCACTCTACATGGCACTGGCACCTATTTCATATGGGGTATCAAAAATCACATTCGGGATGAGGTAATTAAGTTTTTCCATCCTTTTATCTTCACAATGAACCTATACAAAAAATTTGAAGCTAATTCTTCTGCCATGATATATCAGATGTGGAAATGGCAAAAAACAGGTCGTATATATCTTGCCGGAGAGATTACACTTATTGCAGGATTAACCATCTGGATAACATCACTTCCACAGATTAGGAGGAGACATTTTGAGATATTTTACTATACTCACCATCTTTACATGGTCTTCTTCTTATTCTTCCTTTTTCATGCTGGAGACCGTCATTTCTATATGGTTTTCCCTGGCATATTCCTCTTTGGCCTTGACAAGCTACTACGAGTTGTACAATCTAGGCCTCAGACATGCATCCTTTCTGCTCGAGTCTTCCCATGTAAAGCCATAGAGCTGATTCTGCCCAAGGACCCAAGTAAAATCTCCATTACTAGACAGATTCTGCACTATCAAATCTAGCAAGTGACTCCGTGATAAATTTTACTTTGGTTTCAGAGATGAACTACACCCCTGGAAGTGTGATATTTGTGAAGATACCAACTATTTCCAACTACCAGTGGCACTCCTTCAGCATAACTTCAAGCTCCATCATGGATACGCACACCTTGTCAATCATAATCAGAAGTGATGGATCGTGGACAAGAGCTCTTTACAGTCTTATTCTAGCCAAGCCCGATGAGGAATCTAATCAAGATAAATGCATTTCAGTTGCTGTTGAAGGCCCCTATGGACCTGCATCATTCGACTACCTAAGGTACTAAAAACATGATAGTGCATGAGAATCAGATAAAAGTACCTTTTCAAGGTGATGAACTTCTTCCCTACATGACATTTTGCAGATATGATACTCTGATTCTAGTGGCTGGAGGAATTGGGATAACGCCATTTTTAAGTATCTTGCAAGAAATTTCCTCTCCAAGAGCCAACGGCAGACACAAACTTCCCTCAAGAATAAAAATTATATATGCAGTTAAAAAATCCATGGACATAAGCCTGTTGAGTCCAGTTTTCTGTCAGCTTCTGGACCTCGAAAAAAGTTGTCATTTGAAGCTGGAAGTATTTGTGACACAGGAAATCCAATCTGGTGACAAGACTCTAAGAGAAGTACTTGATCAAGTTTCTCAAATTCAAACCATAAACTTAACCACTGCATCTTCTAGTTATGCGACATATGTGGTTGAAAACTTATATTGGATGGCTGCCATTCTTGGGATTTCTTCCGTTGTATTTCTAGCATGTCTTTGCCTTTTCAACCACTTCTTTATCCTGCACCCTTCTGTAAAGCCTTCTAAACAGAAAATTCCCTCTTCTATAACAGATCTCTTTCTTTTGTGCTCATTTGCCTCAGCAATCACATGTGGCATTTTAGTGGCAGCTATTGCAAGATGGAGAAGACTGAGAAAAGAACTTCCACCATTCTCAGGTCTACCAAATGAAGCAAGAATTCCTACGCGGGAAATGGATAAAGTTCCCCAGGAACATGGAATCCATTTTGGTAGAAGGCCAAACTTCAAAGGTACTCATTTCCCCTGATTTCTATGCCCAAAATGAAGCATTTAAGGTATAGATGATCTAACAACATGTTCCAAAATATGCAGAAATGGTTGCAAAATTCTCAAATGAAACACAAGGATCAACTGTAGGGGTCTTCGTCTGTGGTCCTGAAAGTATGAAAGAGTCAGTGGCCATAATTTGCAGACAGAATTCCCATGTTCTTTGTGGGGAAGATAAAAGCAGAAAGCCATTCCTCAGTTTCCACTCCCTGAACTTCACACTATGATCTAAACACCATTGGCTAACCAAGAACAGTACACTACTACCATATCAAGTTGATTCTGATCAAAGAAACTTGTAAAGTGAGAATCAGGTGGAGCATATCCTTTTCTTAAAGTAGGAAATGAGCCTACATTCTAAGACTACATATCTTCTCTTACAAACATAATGTCAGTCAAGAAAATCACAGCTCAGAAACCTTGTCAGTGTAATTGGCATTCCCCATGTCAATCAGATCTTTTCAAGAGGAATAATAGATTAACTATAAGCAAATTGGCTTCCACCTGCACTAATCAGTTCAATATAAAACAGATATGGGTTAAGTGATAAGTCATGCACACAACTGAAGAGTTTCAAAACTGAGGATCACTTCTAAGTAAATATGTACAGAAACCCAAGGAAAATTCGATAAACTGCAAGCAAATAATTTTCTTATTGTGATAAGATTAACACTAGTCAATTATGCCTTCCCGGGCATTTAGTCTAAACCCACCAACGTGTGATATAGACTTAACATTACCTTTAGCAGAAAGAGGTAGAGAAAGGTCAAACATGAACTTCAATTAGGTAATTTTTTTTTTTTTTGGTAAGTAACTTCAATTAGGTAATAAAGCATATGAACAAGTGGATATTGATGTCCTGTTTTCACTTATTTTGATCGGAACTTTAGGAATTGAAAGTATAAAAATGAATAAAAGGTAAACTTCAGACCTCTACTTGGAATAAATTAAGTTTATCCCAATTATTTTGAATAAATTAACAATTTCTTCATTCCGTTTTGATGATTTTTTTTGAGGATGATAATATTGGGTATCAAATCTAAGTCCCACGATTAAAAATTTAAGGAAAAATCACCTTGAATATAAATTATAAATTTCTATCTAACTTCATTAGTATGAGGCCTTTTGGGAAATGCCCAAAAACAAATTCGTGCCAACTTGCATCAAAGCGGACAATATCATACTAAACAGATAATTGATTATCAACAAATTAAAAAAAAAAAAAACACTAAACGTGTCAAAAACTCAAAGAAAAGATTATCCACACTTGGGACAAGGAGCAAAACGGTAATTCTAGCCAACTAGCAGCAAACAAAACAAAGATGAAGAACAACCTAATAGCAAAACACAAGAGGAGAAATTCATAACCCTGCACTGCAGAGAAGACACAATGGTTTCAACCCGAAAGAAAAGTCTATCCAAATGAGGGAACACACCTGCCCTAGCATTTGGTCTATTCCCACCAATTTGGAATACACACCTAACTTATTTCAACTTTTGAAACTAAAGAATGGTCAAACAAGGACTTTTGGTGGATGATTCAGAATAACAAGTTAACGCAACATTAAATACCCTCAAGATTAGTTGCTGTTCTTGTTTTTGTGCAATGATCCATAGAGTCAAAAAAATACAATCTTTTACATCCCTTTTATGAACAAGTAAGGGCTGATAACAAGTTAACGCAACATTAAATACCCTCAAGATTAGTTGCTGTTCTTGTTTTTGTGCAATGATCCATAGAGTCAAAAAAATACAATCTTTTACATCCCTTTTATGAACAAGTAAGGGCTGATAAAATGTCAAAACACTATCTTTTAAATACATTCCTTCTTTGCAAGAATGTTATGTTTCAACTCAAATCAAGCTAAGATGAAGTGATATGTAGTTTTTACAGAAAAATCATCACCAGAACACCAAAACTCATACATGAATCAAGAACTGATGGTGCCCAAGATAGTATTTTACGGCCTCTTTACATTAGATTTAGGAAGCCTTCTAAAATATTGTACAAGAGAAGATACAAAACTTAGTATCAAAAATTTATAAAAATTAAAAAAAAAAAAAAAAAAACAGATACAAGCAAGATACTAGTATTCACACCAGACCTTGTGGCAGTGACTCCTTTTCTCCTCCCTCATCTTCACCTCCTCCAGTCTTCAATTCTGACATGATAGAGTTCGTCGTTGCAGTCCTATCCTCACCAAGTAATAATGCTACCACTTCCCTCATTGTAGGCCGACGAAGTGGATCAGGGTGACAACAAGATAGGCCAAGTTTCAAGACTGCCTCCATTTCTTCCACCTCAAACTCGCCTTGAATTCTCTTGTCTGCAGCATCCGATACCCTTCCTGCAGTGTATTTCTTCCTAACCAAATCAATTAATACTTCGTCTTCCTCTAAAGGCACAGATGTATCTATTGGTTTTCGTCCACATGCCACCTCCAACATTACTACCCCAAAGCTATAAACATCGCTAGCTGCAGTTGGTGTAGCCATAGTAGCAACCTCGGGAGCCAAGTATCCAAACGTACCCACCACCCGAGTTGTGTTAGGAGTTCCACCATGTGTATACAATTTCGCTAGCCCAAAATCGCCCAATCTACCCCTCATTTCACTATCTAAAAGAACATTACTCGACTTGATATCTCTATGCACAACAACTTGATCCCATCCATGATGCAAGTAATTTAGCCCCTCAGCAACATCAGTTAACACTCTTCTCCTTCCTTCCCACCCCATAAGCTGACCAGGGTTGTCGAATATCCATCTGTTTAAACTACCATTAGGCATGTATTCATACACCAGCATCATTTCATTCCCCTTCCTACACCACCCTCGCATTGGAACTAGATTCTTGTGCTGCAACCTCCCTATGCTCGAAATCTCAGCCATGAATTCCCTGAGGCCTTGTTTTGAATCATGGTTCACGCACTTCACTGCCACTTCAGAGTTATTTGCTAATACTCCCTTGTACACTTTTCCAAACCCACCTGATCCTAAAAGCTCATCCTTGGAAAACCCATTCGTGGCTTCACACAACTCCTCGTATGAAAACCTATGAGGCCAATACTCAAGCTCCCAGTCTTCAACCTCATCATCCTCCTCGACCTTCCTCCACCAAAACCAATAAAGTAGACCTAATCCGATTCCCGCAGCCAATACACAACCAATCACAATACCTGCAATAGCTCCCGGAGATAATCCCGAAGACGAACTCTCCAGCTGAAATACAGGCAAATTAGTCGTGTTAATATCCCTAGCAACTCCAGTGTCACTAAAACTCCAAGCCAAAACCCTCTGCGCTTCCACCCAAGTAGTCTTGGAAGCTGAAAAGCCAACATACATCTCAGAAGAAACATAATTAGCAATAACTGGATCCCTAAACGTCAGCAAAGGCGTAACGGGTCGTGGCAAACCAACTGGAGCAATAGTGACGTTGATCTCATTTCTAGGTCCGTCAAACTCAATCCAAGCATGCACATTCTGCCCATTTTTCATATTAAAAGGAACAAGGCTAGCATTTGCAGTAGAATTAGAAAAACTATAGTACCCAGCAATCTCTGTTTTTATCGATTGAATGCTATTTAAATCAATCCCAACATGATCAGCAGCTGGGTCATTGAATTCTGGGTTCCGACCAGTATCAAATTCAACAGCAAGAAGTGGAGCTGGGCCATTGTTAATCGTTCTGGGGAAGAGTCCAAAATACTGACCAGCAAGAGCATTAGGAAGAGAAGTAGAAGCCGAGAGCACAAAAGCCAAGCCAAATCCAGGACGTGTGGAGACTTCGGGGAGAATAGAGAAGACAAACTGAGTCGAAAAAGAGGTAGAAATATTGCTGGAATTGGGATTGTTGGGGGGCTTGAATGGAACAGGGGATGGAAAGAAGACGCGACCGAGGGAGAACTGGTTAGAGTCGTTGGTGAGTCGGATCACCGGTGGCTCGAGGCGGGAATCATTGGTGAGGTTGAGGAGAGGGGCGGCGGCGGTGGCGGTGGCTGTGAAGGAATTGTAGAGAAAATCAAGGGCAAAAATGGAATGACAGGTTGAGAGGATTATGATGAAGAATAGAAGAAGCTCCACTGTGAATGAGAGCATTGTAATGGTCCGTTTGGCTGTTGGTTTTCCCATTGTAAGAATCATTATAGAATAGAAGAGAAGAGGAGATGGTGAACATATTGGCTGTCCAATATAATATATTATATCTAAAAATTTGATTTGGTACGAGTACGACCATGCTTGAAATGAAACAATTTGAATTAGTAAAGGCACGTTTGTTTGTTACCTTTTAGCATTTTATGACTTGAATTTTAGTAAATAATATATATAGATATATATATGTATATATATAAAAAGATATAAATAATTTATGACTTGAAAATTGCCTTTTCTCTCTCTAACCCTAATTTGCTCTCCCTTCTCTCTTCTCTTTGCCCAGCGCCGCCTCCTTCTTCCTCTTCCCCTGCCGGCCAAGAGAGGCACTTCAGCTCCGGCTGGAGTTCCTTTCTTGGTCGGAGCTATAGTTTATAGCATTTTTTTTTTCTATTTTTTGTCTTTTTTTTGTAGTCTTTTATCTGTATTATTCATTTTATCTAACCTCTTTAACACTCTGTCATCTTTTGTGTCCCTTATGCACTTTTTTATCCTGTTTTTTCAGACTTTTTTCTTCTTTTTGAAGGAAAATGTGTTAAACCCAGTTTAGATCTGGGCCTCTTGCTCGAGTTCTGTTTTCTCCTTAGACTTTCTCTGATATTGTTGCCATGCCTAGGATTGATTAGTCAGTCGCGGATGGAAGAGGATGAAACCGAGCCCTCTGTGCAAAGGAAACCCGCAGTTGATGGCTGGAGTCTTGAAGCTTTAGATAAGATGTCTGTGTTTTTTGTTGTTTGTTGTTGTTTGCTTGTTTTGTTGTTGCTTTGTTGTTGTATTGTTGTGTTTCTGCTGTCTAGTTTAGACAACTTTTTCTCTCCACCTAAATTTTTTAGGTTAGTGTTTTGTCCTATTACCATGAATGATTTTAAATCATTCACTTGTGTAATATTTTCTATTTATTAATGCAATCCCACTTACCAAAAAATATATATATATATATATATAAAACAACAGCTCTCAAAAACCCCCTTTTCTCTCCACCGAAAAACCCTAGCTTCTTCCCATATTGTGCGCTGCCTGCTCTTTTGCAGTGGACTCCTTAGTCTTCGACCAAGAAACTCAAGCTCTAGCTAGAATCTTTTTTAGGTCAGAGAATCTTCCTCTTCTTTTTTTTTTTTTTTTTTTCCTGTCTTTTATTTACTGTTCTTTACTTTTTTACTATTTTTTTTTCTATTTTTGTATATTATTTTTTCTACATTCTAAGCATTTTGTGACTTTTTTTGAACCTATTTACAAAGATTCTGAATGATCTTTATAGATCTAAGTTCTTTTTTTTCTTAATGAAGAATCTTAGTTCATATTTGAGCTCTTTGCTTGATTTTAGTGTTTTTCTTAGACTCTCTTTGAGATTGTTGATACTTATAGGATCTCCTAAATTCTTGTTAAAAGAAGAAGATGATTTCAAGCCTCCTTTGCAGATAAAGCTCGAGAATAGAGGCCAAGATGCTATGGATATAGAAGAGATGATTATGTCGTTTGCTTTAGTTTTTTTATTAGCAATTTTTGAGTTATCTAAATTATTTAGGTTGAGTAATGTATTTCCACCTAATTTGATTAGGTTGGTATTTTCCCTATTACCTATGGATGAT
>JAXGGT010000002.1:5964900-5991285 GCA_035583425.1 Marsdenia floribunda
TGCCCCCCCCCCCCCCCCCAAAAAAAAAAAAAAAAAAAAACAAAGATAACTGTGATATTAACATAGTTTTAAGATGTATCTGTGGTTTTGATTTCTCGGACAAAGAAAATTCTGAGTGGTTTGACAATTGTACATTATACACACACTTCTTTATAAATCTTATTAATTATTTTTAAGTAAATGAACCCCACTCCACCGAGCAGTGCATATAAGACATCCTTATGATAGACTTGATTGGCAACACTTCGCAGGAAAACACAACTGAAACAACTAACAAACAAATTAAGGAAATATGCAATCACAAAAGAGAACAGGCATATTGTTGCTCCCTTGATATGGAACTACCATTCAGCAAAAAAAAAAAAAAAAAAAAAAAAAAACTTGCACAAGAACATAAGATTCAGCTCAACAAAATGATCCCCAGTCAAAAAATAACTCGAACACATTGGAGTTCAAACCTAATTTTAAAACTTGTAATCAATCCATAACTGTAAGCTAAATTCAAGGTTAATCTGAAATTTTTTGAGAGTTGTTCATGTACAACTCGATACCGTTAATTCATAGAGGCAAGAAATGGGAATATCTTAAGGCAAGTATAAAGAATCAATCAACCTTCCATGAATCTTCGTGGACTTGGCATCATCAACAGAGGCATAAATACCAAGAAGAGCTAAAGCAAATTATCTAGACAAAATTCCGTATTGTAGAGAACCTGTAATCTTAGACAAGAATATGTTACATCATCTGAGAAGTCAAATACGTGCATCTGTAAGAAGAATATAGAGGCATAAAAAGAAAGGGAATGAGAAATGGGAACAATGCCGTGCATCTATGCTATATTACAAGAGAAAGGACCAAATGCACTCAATTTGGAACTTTATACTCTACCAGCTTGAAAGAGAGTACTAGTCATTGTGCAGAGATTTTCTCTTCTTTCCATATTTGCAAGAGTAACTATGCTTGGAAAGTTCAGATTTTAATAACTCACCACTGAATTCAATTCAATAGAGTACTTTAAAAGCAGGAGTTTAACCAGTTTCCTGCTCGAAGTCATCTCCTTCAGACTCTTCAACATTATCAGCATCATCGTCGTCTGCATCATTATCAAAGTCTTCTTTGTCATTATCAACTGTCGTTTTGCCAATCACAATTAAATTATTGTTCATCTTTCTAATCTCATTTACCTGCAAATGTAAACGGTGGTACATCAATCCCAAACTCAAATATAATATTAGAGGAACAGTGGTAACCAACAACTAATGGATGATAATTAGAGAAACATGCTCAGAAAGGTTCAAGTGACTGCAGTTTTTATGCATGTAAACAGGCCAAATGAATAGCCTGAAGAAACTGAGATATAATTGTGCTTCAATTTAATAGGACTTAAATATTACTAGTTGATGAAATTGCAAATGAAGTTAAGATTCTAGTATAAATAACAACTAAGACCACCTAAACATTAGTGATTGTTCACCTGTTCTAAAAGCTTAAGCTGATTGAAAGGCATAAAATTTAACCACTTACCACCCCCTTCACGTGTATGCCAAACATAAATTTCAATTCACAAGCCCATCATGTGATCAATAATAAACAAATAGAACATAGGCATATTCAAACCCAGGACAATGGGGTCAGATTGACTATGTTTATAACAAGTTGGGCACTCCAGCTTTAGGGGGAGTGTTATGATCACTCAACTAGTGGCATTATGATTCTTAGGGATCGTGATTTATTGTAATTAATTATAATTAGTAATTAGCAGTTTCCTACTACTCTGTAGTGTAACGTGTGCATATATATTGTATCATTGAATGAAAATATCAAGAATTTCTTTTCTTCTAAGAAGAGTTTTACAAACCCTTTGTTGGACATATTGCAATTAAACTGACTACCAACTAAAACAGGTACCTTAGTTAGTTCAATCAAAATCTACTATCAAGCTCTCTCAATATCACAACTGGACCTATACAAGTGTTGGATCCAATGTAAAGGGCATTGAGGTATAGTCCAGAAAGTTTGTCAATACATAGAGAAGAGTGAAGCATCCGAGGAGTTAGCTGGTAACCAGATACACTCCCATTTCCTGTAGACTATGGAGTGGGATGTTGAAATGGGCATGTTCATAAGTCTCCAACAATCTTTGAATGTGAATAGTCACTATGAATTTCCTTATGACAATAGCATGTAGTGAAGGTTCTCCTATTTTTATCAAAATATATTGCTTCTATATATTTTTTTGAACTCATATTGCTTCTATAATGACACTCAATTTTATTTGAAACATTTGTGTCAAAATCATTGCAGTTCGAAGATCAGGAATTCTTACTTTATATTGCCTTTCAATTTTATTTCGAAACATTTGTGTCAAAACCATTGCAGTTCAAAGGCAAACTAGATTCACCAGCCATAGTACTACAGCTGCACGCACGACTTCAACTCTCTTCCAATTAAAAATAATCATTCCACTCATAAATAATTGGTAGTTAGAGGGTGGTGAAATTATGACAAACCACCGAAGAATACATAAAGAAAAAGAGTGCCACCGCAACCTATATTCCGCAGAAATCAAACATTAATTACAAACCACTAAACTACACCAGAAATTATAAACTATCCACAGCCAATATTTCATCTTACTATCCACTTTCTCACTCCGGCACCAACAGGTAGAGTACTGTCCTCAAGATACAGGTTTTGCTATCATACCTTACTACAGTTTGAAAACCTAAATTTCCAATTACGACTATAAACACAGAAGGCAATTCAATTAAAACGATCGGCTACACATAACAGAGATATGGGGAAAAATAGGTTAAAACCTTTTCCTCGAGTTCAGACTCCTCCATGGAGAGGAGGAGCTCATCGCTCTGTGGCTGAGGCCACTGAGCTGGAAGCAAATAGGTTGTCGGAGTTAGCTGAGTCGACCGTGGATACTGCGTCATGAACGCCGGAAACTGCAACATTTTCCCCTTTTTATTTTTTTTCTAACGGTAACTGCAGAACTTACACTTTCTCTCTCCAAGTTTTGAATACAAACTGAAGATGAAGAGAACGTACGAGTAAAAAGGCTTACAGAAAACTTATCAAAAAAAAAAAAAAAAAAGGCTTACAGAAAGGGAAATTAGCCAATTTAGTCCTCAAGCTATTTTTGACATATCAAATTGGTCCTAATTTGTTTTTAAATTATATAAATTAAAACGTAAAATGAAAATATTGCTCCTAATTTTTCCTACTCAAAAGTTAAATCTAATAAAGGCACCACAATATTCCAAAATAATTACACTTTCTTACCCCAATACTTTATCTAATTATTTTAAACTCCCCTAACTTTTAAATATTTATGGTAACACCTTTTAAGTTGATGTAATTTATGAATATTGCTCCTTTATTGATTTATATATAGGAAAGTTGGTGGATTTGATCCCCAATTTTTTGATCATTGGTATAGTTAGTCCCTTTTTTTTTTTTTTTTTTTTTTATTGAGGTGTATTCAGTCATTTTTCACAAAATTTCACTCGTCCAACCAAAGATTTTGTGAAGAAAAATGACCAAATACACCAATTTATTATACATCAGAGCCTACTATATAAAAAATAAAAAAAGACCACAGTCATAAATATTAGGACCAAATTTACCAATTTTCATTTATATAATATTTAATGAATATTAATTGTAAGTATTTTATTTTATAATCTTTTTAAAAATATTTTGAGATTTTTTGTCTTATATGTCACTAGAATTCATGATCTTTCTTGTTTTCATTAATAATAATGCCATATCTATGAAATCCTAGATGAAACTTTGACTGCTGGAGCAATTACTTCTTAGGCAAATTGGCACATTTAGTCCCCAAACTATGGGCAATTGGTGGTTAAGGTCTCCGAACTATTTTTTTGATGAAATAGATCCCCAAACTATTCAAATTGTGTGATTAAGGTCCTTCCATCCAAATTTTCAGTTAAATCACTGTTTACCCGTTAAAAAAAAAAAAAAAAAAAAAAACTCCCCAAGGGCATTTTGGTCTTTTCACATCCTTAATTAAAAAAAAAAGAAAAGAAAAATGGAACATATACCTATTTATGTACGGGGAGAGTAGGGGAGGGAAAAAAAAAACTAACGAAGGATGGACCTTTTGTTCATGGAGCTTCTTCCGCCAGCTTCGATAATGTCGAGATTCTCTTCTCCGAGTGGTCGGGAAAGCGGACGGGGATGTATACAGTAGCTTTAGCAGTGGTGTTCGTTCTCACGATCCTCAAGGAGGGGTTGTCGTTGTACTGGTGTAAGATGATGATTCAAACATCAGCTGATGATGCCCAAGTGCTACTGGTGGTTGCTCGAGTTTCTTTTCTACGTGTTCTCAAAATTGGAGTTGCCTATTTAGTCATGCTTGCAGTTATGTCGTGTAATGTTGGAGCCTACCTTGCTACTGTTGCCGGACATTTTATTGGGTTCTTCTTTTTTGGCTCCTTCCCCTCCACAACTGCCGGCCCCGCCCCGCCCCCTCCTCCGACGATACTCCTTCTCCGCCGACCAATTGATATCATAAATCCGCTCCAAAAAATATTACTTACTCCATCCATGCATGCAGCTGATTGGATAGTATACACTACAGCAAAGAAGCATTTTAAAGAAATTTTTTGTAACTTTGCCTTATTAAAACTTCAATCGTCGTCCCTGCTTCTTATATTTTTTCTTCTTTATGTAATTTTCGAGTTTCAAGATTCAACGAATAATAAAATTCTTTCAAGATTCAATGAATAACAAAATATTTGATATATGTGTGTGTGTGTACGTATTACAAAAAAAAAAAAAACCCTTTTCCCCAGCCAGCTTCAAAGATTGGAGCTTTTGCTCATCTTCGAAGCTGGCTGAAGAAGCTCCATGAACAAAAGGTCCATCCTTCTTATTTTTTTTTTCCCTCCCCTACTCTCTCCGTACAAAAATAGGTATATGTCCCATTTTTCTTTTTTCTTTTTTTTTTTTTTTTAATTAAGGATGTGAAAAGACCAAAATGCCCTTGGGGAGTTTTTTCTTTTTTTAACTGGTGAACAGTGATTTAACTGAAAATTTGGATGGAAAGACCTTAATCACATAATTTGAATAGTTTGAGGATCTATTTCACCAAAAAAATAGTTTGGGGACCTTAACCACCAAATGGCCATAGTCTGGGGACTAAATGTGCCAATTTGCCTTACTTCTTATCAAAAGGTTATGATTTTTTTTTTTTTTTTTTTTTTGTTAAATTACAAAGTCTTTTCATCTTTAACATAACTCGAATCTACTATTAGTATAGGTATGGGTGACAATATCTGACACTAGAATTCATGATCTTTCATGTTCATTAGTAAGACTGCTATATCTATGAAATCATAGGTGAAACTATGACTACTTGAGCAATTATTTCTTATCAAAAGGTTATGATTTTTTTGTTTGTTTTTAATTGCAAAGTCTTTTTGCATTTAACATAACTCAAATTTATTATCATCATAGGTATGAATGACTTTATTTAACCTGACACAAAATTAATGAGTGAGGGTGAAAGAATAAATAAGTTCCTATTAAAACATGTCGACATGTTTTATGACAATTGTGTACTGATTATAAACAAGTTAAACATGCTTGATTATAAACAAGTTAAATCTGCTTAACTTGTTTAAATAATAATTAATTTTTATTATTAAATAATTTATTATTTTTAAAATTTTAAATTTTATATAATTAAATAAAATAAAATTAATATTTTTCATAAGTTAAATGAATAAATAAATAATTGAGATAATACATCAAATAATCAGATTGAGTCGTATTACATTAAATTTTTGTATTAATGAGTCTTTTTTTTTTTTTTATCAAGTTGCAAATTGACAAATTAATTTAATTTAATAGATCAAGAATACTTGGTTCAATAAGTAACAGTCTCGTTTATAATATGAGATATCATGAGTTCGAGATATATTAAAGGTAAAAGTCCTCAAATTTTTTTTTTTAAAAAAAAACTTAATTTAATATGATTACACAACGGTAATAAATAGTTGATAAAACTCTTGTCAGAGTTGGAGAGAAAACAAAAAAAGTCTCAAAATTGAAAATTAAAAAAAAAAAAAAATGAACAATGAAGTTGAAGATTCACCTCGAAAGATGAAAAGAAAAATGGAAAAACGACGAAGTTGAAGATTCACCTTGAAAGATGTCAATTTTTGGAAAATTTGACAGGTAGAGAAATGGTAAAAGTTGCTTCAAACGAAAAGTAAAAAAGAAAGAAAACCAATTAAGAGACCTTCCAGAATTTCAAACAAAACGGTTCTCCATGAAATCTTGAAACTAAAATCTATTTCAATAACATTCAACTTTGCTGATATAAATATAATCTGCAACTATGCAGAGAGGGATATCTCTAATTTGCTCTAGAAATGGTTGAATATATATATATATATATATATTATAATATCACAAAGCTAACCGCCCTGGAAAAGTTGCAACCATCATCACACGATCTTCCTTCGTGTCACTTTCTACTCGACCCCACGTTTCTTCCTGGCTTCAGGGATAATCTTCTTCTTTTCATATTTCCTTCCCTGACAACAACCAACAACTTCAAGAACAAACCAATTTTGCACCCTTCAATAGAATCAAGTGCAATTTTTTTTAGTATATTGGGCAAGTAGGCAGGCAAGAATGAGGCTTTATGTGTATTTACTGGAGGGTAGGGGATTTGATGTGAAGGACTCGTACGTGAAGTTGAAAGTTGGGAGAACCAAGTCCAAGACCAGGGTGGTGATGAACACTAAAAACCCTGTTTGGAATGAAGAATTTGTGTTTAGAGTGCGTGATTTGGAGGATGAACTTGTTGTATCTGTGTATCAGTTTAATGAAGACTCAGGTTTCTTCAATGTGTATAAAGAATTGTTGGTGGGTCGAGTGAGGATTCCATTGTGGTTTGTTACTGCTGAAGAGAGTCAGAATCTGCCCCCAACTTGGTTCAATCTTGAAAAACGAAAGAGTTCGAGATCAGTGCACAAGGATGTGGGTATGATTATTCTCCATCTTTCTTCTCTAAAATAGTTTTGTTCTTATTGATCACCTAATCACTGTTATATATAACCTTGAGAAATGTGGGTTTTTTTTTCCTGTTGATAATCAACATCATAAATGTTTGATCAGTTTGAGTGATATTGCTTAAGATTAGTACTGCTGATGAGTACTATGATATTTATAATGACTCCATAGGGTGAGTACTGTTTAGTTCTCATTTGGGTGAGAAATGACCTACTGCTTTCTTACAGCAAAATTGGATATTGCAAGATTGTATTTAATTCTATTCACTTGACAGAATCCAATCAAATCAAATTAGAGTTCGAAACAGGACTTACTTTTGATTATGAGAATGCACCAAATAGTTTATGTCATGAAATCAAACAGCATTGATAGTCTCTACCCACGTCCTAGCTCTGCATCTTTTTCTAAGTTAGTTTCCGAACATTTGAAACCTTGTCTTAACTTGATCGTATAAAGTAGGCCTCTTGAGAAGGATTAAGAAAACCTACCTAAAGCTTGATGATGAATAGTTGATTATGTAAGGTAGGTCAAGAAGATCATGGAGGTTTTCTTTTCAATGAGTGAGTGTAATGTTGTATTATTATCAGCAGTCGGAGAGGACCCTGGAATCTTGAGGCTTCAGAAGGCTAGGCTGATTGATTTTGTATACACGACAAGTTTGTGTTATTGAAGGCTATGGGTAATACTTGGAACAAAGGAAGACGAAAAGATTCTAGTGGTAGACTTTTCTGTGAAATGAGTAAAACAGTTGATAAACAATGGGATGTGGGATTGGGGGGTTTCACAATCTTTTTTCCTACAATGGGATGTTTGTTTACCCCTTTTTGATAAACAATGCATTCATAAGATCACAAAGTAATGAAAGTTTGAATGCTTGATCCAGGTATTGATTTTATACCTTCGCAACTAACATAATGAGGGTTGGTTGGAAAGGAAGAGGCTTATATGCATTCTCTCTTATTTGTAGGTGAAAAAGATTTCAATTCACTTTAACTCATTGGTGCAGGAAAAATTCTTCTTTCACTTTCTCTGCATGGGAAAGCACAGGAATCAACTGATCAACTCTTGCTTGTACACCCAAATAATGGAGTTGATGGCCCCAGTGAAGATCAAGACAGAATTGTTTCTACGCAAGTTAATCTTCACTCCACTGCTAAATCCAAGAACAAGTTAGAAGGAAAACCGTTGATGAAAACTATTGCTGGTCATCTAGAGAAGCTCTTCAATAAAAACGAGGAATCATCTAGAGATGAGGATTCATCTGAGACTTCTGCTACGATTTCTGATAATGGAGATTTTATGGAGGACCAGAGAAGTAGTTCTAGCTTTGAAGAACTCATTGAAATGATGCAATCAACTGGAGAAGAAAGGGAAACGCCAGAGAATCTCCCTGGAGGCATTCTTTTGGATCAAACATATGCGATAACATCAAAAGATCTTAATATTCTTCTATTTGCTCCCAATTCACAACTAATGAAAGAGCTCAGAGAATTCCAGGGAACTACTGATGTTCAAGAAAGTCCTTGGAGATGGAAGTCAGAAGAGAAATCATGTTTAACACGAGTTGTTACCTACACAAAAGCAGCAACAAAGTTAATTAAAGCTGTTAAAGCTACTGAAGAGCAAACTTATATCAAAGCTAATGGGAAAGAATTTGATGTTTTATTTGAAGTCATTACTCCAGATGTTCCATATGGAAAAACATTTAA
Source organism: Marsdenia floribunda (assembly GCA_035583425.1). Classification (NCBI taxonomy): domain Eukaryota; kingdom Viridiplantae; phylum Streptophyta; class Magnoliopsida; order Gentianales; family Apocynaceae; genus Marsdenia; species Marsdenia floribunda. The sequence continues at coordinate 5,973,666 of JAXGGT010000002.1, forward strand.
GGTTAATTTGCTGTACAAAATTACATCAGGACAAAAGCTCTCCTCTGAAGAAGAAACTGCCAATCTTATGGTATCCTGGGCCATTAACTTCCACCAGAACACTATGATGAGAGGCATGATTGAAGGAGGAACGCGGCAAGGACTGAAGGAAAATTTTGATCAGGTTTCAGAGTTTCTAGCTCAACGTCTCAAAGTAATCGAGCCTGAAAGTATGTTGGATAAGGATCATTTGTTGGCAGCTTTGCAGGAAAAACAACAATCAACTTGGATGCTGGGAGCTGCTTACCTTCTGAACTGGACTGTAATTTCTACCATTTTTATGGTTTTCTATGTCTTCCTGCACATCATATGCTGTGGAGAACGAAAGCTTGAAGGACTAGAATTTCGGGATCTTGATTTGCCTGATAGTGTTGGAGAACTAATCACCTCTGCTGTCCTAGTTATCCAATTGCAGCAGGTTTTCAAAATGGTCTCGCATTTTATAGAAGCTAGGTTATCAAAAGGTAATAACTAAAAGCTACTCATGTGCTAAGATTATTTTGTATCGTGTAAGTATTAGCTTCACTGTTTCTAACAACATAATCCTAGCAGGAAGTGATCATGGTGTCAAAGCACATGGTGATGGATGGGTTCTTACTGTTGCTTTGGTTGAGGGTATGAACATAGCTTCTCTAGATTCAACATCAAGATCAGACCCTTATGTGGTTTTTACCTGTAATGGTAAAACAAAGACAAGTTCTGTGAAGCTGCAAACTCTGGATCCCCTGTGGAATGGTTTGATGTGTTAATTTTGGTTAACTTTGACATTTGTTGAATATCTTCTACATAATCATGTTATTGATTTTCTCATGTCTTGGTTGCATAATGTTTATACAGAGATACTGGAGTTTGATGCCATAGATGAACCACCTTCAGTTCTAGATGTGGAAGTATTTGATTTTGATGGACCTTTTGATCAGGATTTCTCGCTTGGCCATGCTGAAATCAATTTCCTAAAGCACACGTCTACAGAGTTGGCAGACATGTGGGTTCCCCTTGAGGGGAAACTTGCACAGGCTTTTCAATCAAAGTTGCATTTAAGAATTTTTTTGGACAACAACAATGGAGTTGAAACAATTAGAGAGTATCTAAAAAAGATGGAAAAAGAAGTTGGAAAGAAGGTAAACAAAACATTTTCCCAGTTCCCTCAAATTTTGTTTCTGGGTACTTTTGGCTTGGAAAAACGATGAACTTTTACACATTCTTCCTGGCAGTTAACCATCCGTTCGCCTCATAGGAATTTAAGCTTTCAGAAAACTTTTGGATTGCCACCTGAAGAATTTCTCATCAGTGATTTCTCATGCTCCCTGAAAAGGAAAATGCCATTGCAGGTAAAGTTGATTGCTTAGTTGTTCGTATCATTTCCTTCATCAACTTGAGGAAAAAGAAAAATTTGATAACTCATTATATGAAATAATCCCTGCTTCCTTAGCAGCTGGATGATTGATAAGAAAGTCATAACACGTACTCCCTTCTCTCTTCTTTGATCTCCCTTGTATGCTTTCCTAAATTGTTAAAAACTTCCTTAGTGAAAAAGGAATTTTGCTTATTCCAGGGACGACTTTTCTTATCTGCTAGAATTGTTGGCTTTTATGCTAACTTGTTTGGACACAAAACCAAGTTCTTCTTTCTGTGGGAAGACATAGAAGATATTCAGGTGCTTCCACCATCCCTTGGAACAGTGGGAAGCCCTTTGCTTGTGGTAATTTTGCATAATGGTCGTGGAACTGATGCCAGGCATGGTGCAAAATCTCAAGATGAAGAAGGCAGACTGCATTTCTATTTTCACTCATTTGTGTCTTTTAACGTAGCCAGCAGGTACTTTGATGCTGTCCAAATACTCTTCTATCACCTTACACTAGTTTTCTATAAGTTCAATCATTTTTAGTAGTAAAAGTGATTTCCATTACCAGGACTATTATGGCATTGTGGAGGACAAGAACACTGGCACCCGATGAGAGAGCAGAAATAGCAGAAAAGCAGCAGGAAACAGATGATAAATCTGCTTTGGTTGCAGATTCAGGATTTTGTTCAATATTTGAAGAAACAAAACTGTCCAACGTTTTCACTATAGAGCTCCCGATTAAGGTCAGTGATCATTATCAATCTTTTAATCTTCATGAAACAACTAGTTTAAGCTTGAGCAAGACATGAAACAAGGAAACAAAATCCACATCCGCACAATTTTATCATGAAAAGTTGGCAGTTTGTAGTATCTCATCAGTATTTTAGTAGTCAATTATGACACTATTTTCTTGATTTTTTCTGCTCACATTCCAAGTTCTATTTTTCTATTTCTTTTGCCATTATTCTTCTCATTCAATGCATGGTTATTCTCGTGGAGAGTGAGAAAACTATTTGACTGCTAAAATTTTGATAAATATGCTTCAGGTAGAGCCACTTATGCAGATGTTTCAAGGTGGAAACTTGGAGCATAAAGTGATGAACAAGTCTGGTTGCCTATCCTACGTAACAACTCCTTGGGAACCTATAGACTCTGATATCTTTGAGAGACATACATCGTACAAATTCCACCGTTCTGTTTCAGTTTTTGGGGGAGAGGTTACTTGCACTCAGCGGAAAATTCCCAATTCCACTGACAACGGTTGGATTGTGAGAGAGATTATGACACTTCACAATGTCCCATTTGGGAATCACTTTCGTGTAAGTATAGTAAAGTATTTGCTGCTGGTCTCGATACCTTCCCATGTAAAAAACAATGGAAGATAGAATAGGAAAAGAAGCCATCCTTGTGTTCTAAGCATCGTCTTAATAAATTCTCTTGTTTTGTTTGCCTTAAACACAGGTGGTGGTGAAATATGAGATTGATAATGCCTCCCATTCTTATGGGGCTTGCAGATGTTCCGTCTTTGTTGGTGTGGCATGGCTGAGAAGTACCATGTTTGAGCAGAGAATAACTCGGAATATACTCAAAATGTATACAAACTGGATAAAGGAAATACTGCAATTGGTTGAAAGGGAGATTCTTTTTGCAAGTAGCTAAAAAGTGGTGGTAGTACCACATGCAGTCCTGTAATAACATGAAGAGCACCATCTATTGATACTATTTTTTACTGTCTGCAACATCACTCATTTTTTTGGGGGTAAGGAATTCTGCCCTAGTCTGAACTGATTCAATCTTTTTCTCTTCCCAAAGATATTCAGAAAGATCAAATATAAGATAGATAGTTGATCTCTGCAGTGAGTACAAGAAAACAATGAGTTTATAATTAGTTTAGTCAACTTGAACTGGAATTCTTCACAATAGTAATCATGGAAGTTCTTGTTGCAGGATGTCAAAGATTGGCATCACTCAGGCAAAAGACAGGTCTAAAGAGTTTCTCACACTGTAACTGGATAATGAACATTTTCTCCGGCGATTCGAAGGTATTGGCCAAAATATTTTTTAGGTGACTATTTTGTTTGTCAAAGGCTAACAAATGCACAGAACTGTTATTTTGCTCAAAAAGAACCACATCAAGGGAAGGTACTGCAGCCTCTGCAAATCTGAAACAGAAGTTTGAGAAGAAGAATGCCAAAATGTTATTATGCTGTCTCCTTAGTATTAGGAAAACATTTTACCTATTTATCAAAAAAAAAAAAGGAAAACATTTTACTTGTAGCTCTTCTAGTTATTCAGAACTGGCAAAAATTGATAGAATATATATATGTATGTATGTATATATATAGTATGTAGATTTACATTATATTTCATCCCATGTTAGAACTTTCTGTGACAAGTCCAAACAAGAGTTTCTTTTCATTGAACACTTATGAGTTCATTCAAGCAATATTTCTAGGTAGCTGAAACCTTGTAACTCCAAGCCAACAATAATAGAAAGATTTTGAAGAGGACATTTTATTTTTTTTTATGGCACAAGGTGCTCATAAATGGTCTCAAAATATAAGCGACATTTTAAAGTTATGTCTACATTTAGATTAATTTTAATTTGAGTTGAATAGGTTTTTTTTTTTTGAGAGCTTGTTATAACAGCTTTATCACTATGTTGATTCAATCTTTTTCTATTCTCAAAATTGTATTTATTTTGTGGGTCACATTATATAATTATTTTTTCTAATTAATATATATATATATATATTTTTTTTTAAAAAAAATTTTGAGATAATTTGGCCTTTGACGTGTCTCGAAGAGTGAAGTTGTTAATACCTGAGTTGTCTTATTGACTAATAAAATATTACTTATTATTTTATAAAATTATAATTATTTAATTTATTAATTTATATTTTTTAATAAATGATTATGTATGTATATATATATTTTAAAATATTTTAATAATTTTTGAGATAGAGAGAATATTTTAATGCTTTATTAGTTTTTTTTTTTTTTTTTTTTTGACGGTAATGCTTTATTACTCAATTAACTAATCACAGTGAGTTGGAGTTTCCAGCAAGAATTTCTCCCATTAGCAAGGAATAGTTTCTTTTTTACATTTTACTAATTAATCCTAAAATTGCGGATTGAAAACATAAATCCTGAAAATTCGGTGCATATTTATAATTTATACAAACACTAAGGACTAAAGCGACAAACAACTGATCATTTCTTCGCCGGCCGGACTCTGTTTAGTTCGTTTTGTACGCAGCTCACAGATTCCTATTATCACTATCATCATCGTTTGATCCTCCGTTTGGAGAGATTTTTGAAGACGCCGATTACTATCACTGAAAAATGGATCCAAATCCGAATAGTTTCCCAATTCTTTCATACGTAATGTCGAAAATGCCTAGTTTCAGACGCGCCGCCGGACTCGTCACCGATGAATACGACATCGAACAACCGTCTTCATCTACGGAGTTTTCCACACCGAAAGAGCCTCACTTTGAGCTTACTGAACAGATGCCGCATTTGAAGAATCCGGAGATATTCGCAGCGATGCGTTTGGCGGTTGCTGATGTTGCTCAATCGCGTTCGGTGTTGAAAACACTGGGTGAACGGCCGGATCATGAATCGGTGGATAGAGCGAAGGCTAAGTTGGCGGAAATTGAGGCTAATATGTCTGCTCAAATGGATGAGATTGTTCTTTCGCCTAAGAAGGAGGGCGAGAAGGGGGAGGAAGAGCGTGGAGGCTGGAAAGCGTTGGAAAGGGAGAAAGAGTTGTGTAAATCAGTCATTTCCTTGGATGAGATGCATGAGACGTATGAGAATATGTTAAGGGGTGCAGAGGAGAGGTTGCAGAAGATTTACGATGCAGCAGTGGCAGGGAGTGACGAGGCGGAATTAGAGGAAGATAAGAAGCAGGTGGTGGTGGAAGAGGTGGATGAGGAAGTGGTGGCGCTGCTAAAGGACGTGCAAGCCAATAAGAAAATTGAGAAGGTGAATTTGTCAGCGAGAAAATTGAGGCTGATGCCTGAGGCTTTTGGGAAGATCAAGTCACTGGTGGTGCTTGATTTGTCTAGTAACCAAATTGAGGTATGCTATTATACGTTATTGGGCATTTATGTTCTGTGCATGTGTATCTGCGATTGATTAAATCTATTTATAATTTTATCATATGTCAGCATTTCTTTAGGAATTGATGAATGTGGCATAGCTAATGCCACAGTCTATTGGGTTTTATGTCGGGGGGTGGGGCTGAGATTTGGTTGGGATTGATATGAGTTTGATGCATATGGATGGACCTTAAATAGAAGGTCTTTAATCTATAGCGTATTAGTAAACGAGTATTGGAGTGAAATGCAAACATTGATATGGGCAGATTTTGGTTACTTGCTAAAATGCAGATGCTTAATTTTTTGGGGATTGGAAGAGTATTTAATTTGTGTGGAAAATGCTGCTTCCTTCAAATTTCCATATTTCACGAAGCATCAGTTAACTGATATACTTAAAAGACTGCTATCTAGACACAGAAAAAACCCTTCTTATTTGCTATTGAGAACTTCAGGATTTCCTTGTTTTCCCTCTCTCTGTCCTGTTCTCTTTCCCTCTCAGCTCTCAGTTTAGGATATTAACCTGTTCTTGTCACTAGACTTTGCTTCCTCATTCCTTTATGAGGCTTCCAAGTGCCATGTTAGTGTAGAATGATATAGGAGATAGGATGGTGCAACTTCCTTGATAACATTTTATTTCATGGCTAAATTTTTATGCACTGTTCATTAAGTCCCTAATGTCTGACAACAAAATGCTTTTAGTTTTTCCTAAATCAAATTCTTCCAACGCATACATTTGCTCTAGTTGAATCTATTTTTGCCTGTGGTTTTATAAATGCCCAAATGGGGTAAATTCTCTTAATGCTCTAGCAAAACTTCTTCATTTGTTTGTGATGTGGAGTCATTTGTGAATCAATCAGATGATCTTTGTAGAAAGTTTCCTGCCAACAAATTTCCTTGACCTTGGAGGATAGGAATTGGTGACGAGAAATGTTATCCTTTTGGCTATTCTTTTACCTCTTTAGTAAATTGTCCCAAGGGAAGTGGAAACTTAAAAATTTACCAGCTAGCTCATCACTGTAGGTTCAAATTAAAGTGCCAGCATGCTACCGTTTGAGCATTTCGTAAAGCACAGTAATGGAGCAGAATAGAAGTTTTATTTTCAAGAACGATTAACTTCCATAATATTGTAGAATTTCAAACCATTCTTTTTGATGTCTTGGGTCATTAAACGTGCAACTAAAATAAACTTCTTTCTATTTACTTGATCAATATGAAACCTGTTAAACTATTTCTTTAATAGAAATGCTATGTGGAGTATGTAAATACTGTGTTGCTAGATGGATAGTCTTGATTATTATGATGACAAAATTGGATGTCTTGGGGAACTTACCCTTGATTTTTTCACCTTGAAGTGAATACATGAACTATTTGGAAAATATATTTGTTGTCCACCATAATATGATCCTGAGGAAGTATTAGTTTATCTATGTCGACAAACTTAAAATTTCATACCCATTTTTCTGTTGGACAAATAGTGTGAGGTTCTTCCCTTGATGACTCATTAAGCTCGCAATTAAAATAAACCTTTTGTATTTAATTGATAATTATGAAACCTGTTTAAACTAGTTCATTATAGGAAATGCTTTTGAGCTTTGACTAAAGGGATACCAAGTAAGTGTTTGAAGTACTATTTAGTTCTTTCTTCACTGAAATGTACAATATTCTCCAGTTTTATTGTGAGTCCTCTGAATTATCTTTTCATCATTTATTTTCTGTGAGTCCACACAGTTAATAAAGGAACTGCTGGAAGGGAGGGCATTAAACTGATCAGTAGATTATTTGTGCTTTGATTGTCTTTCGGAAACATAGCCTTTGAATTTCTTATTGAACTATGTATGATCCTATGACTTTAATTGGCAAGGATAGACTAGTTGGGTTTTTCTCTTTCCCTTCCTTATTTAGCTCTCTGAATACTACCAAATTGAAGGAGGAAGTAGAGGTTCATATAAATTTTTTTTCCCCCCTCTTTTTGGTTGTTTGTGTTTCTGTGTGTTGGAAGATGCATGAGAAACGAATTCTAACTTTGCTGTTCCGTAGACTATTTTCCAGAAAGGTATAAAATATTAGCATGTATAAAATACTTTTTATGCACACTTTTATTGGTATTTTCAAGATATAGCTTTAGCAGTTGTTTTTAAATAGTATTTTCTCCCAGATAATACTCCTTTTTTGTCATGTGAATAGGCTATTCCTGATTCTATTGCTGGTCTTGAAAATCTGGAGGAGCTCAATCTTTCTTCTAATCTTTTGGAGACACTTCCGGACTCGATTGGCCTGTTATTCAAGTTGAAAATCTTAGATGTGTCAGGGAACAAACTTACAACCTTACCCGACAGCATTTGTCATTGCAGGTTGGTGATGAAAGAAACTGGACTCCTTGCACAACCTTCTTTCAGTTTACACTATTGACTTATATTGTGGTTTACAGGTCATTGGTGGAGCTGAATGCGGGCTTCAATAAACTTACTTATTTGCCAACAAATATTGGTCATGAACTGGTGAATCTAATGAAGCTCTGGGTTCCACTAAACAAAATTCGTTATCTCCCAACCTCCATTGGTGAAATGAAGTCTCTGTGTCTTCTGGATGTGCACTTCAACGAGCTGCGTGGCATTCCACTTTCCATTGGAAAGTTGACGAAGCTTGAGATACTCAATCTTAGTGGAAATTTCAGTGACCTCTCTGAACTACCTAGCACAATTGGTGATCTAGTCAACCTCAAAGAACTTGAACTGAGCAACAACCAGATCCACGAACTGCCCGATACATTTGGTATGCTTCAAAATCTGAGTAAGTTTAATATTGACCAAAATCCCCTTGTAATGCCTCCAAAAGAGATAGTTAATGAAGGGGTTGAAGCTATCAAAGCTTACATGGTTAGAAGACGGCTTGACGCACTTCTTGCTGAGGAGCATATGAGCACTCATGAAGCCAATGATCAGGCAAATGCCAACTTATTAACCCGAAGCACGTCCTGGTTTAGCAATGTTGTTGCAAGTGTTACTGGAACTGTTTCATCATATATGGGTGGTGGTGAAAACAAAAAAGATCCGTATCTTAACGAGCAACGATGATCTTTGTCTCTTGTGCCAGCTTAAATTTATACATGTGTTCTTCACGCGGAACAACCCGTGTTAGCTATCTCTAATCTTTTTGATCCAGCTTTAGATGGAAATTATTAGCAAATAAGTCATTTTCTTTTTGACCCAGGTCTTGGATTGTTTTGTTCTGAATTATGGAACTCTGTAATTGTATATTTTCTCATCATTAGCACTAATTCTGCTCGAATAACGGGAACTAGTTTTTGTTTTGTGATTTGGGTGGTTTGATTCTGGATTCTGGAAAATATACATTATTTCAAACACACACAACAGCAATATATATATATATATATATATGTATATATGTATATGTATAACTTGAGACACAGGGGTTTCTTGCTTGTTTCTCTCTCTAGTAGAGAAACTCTCCCTCTTCTCTCTTCTGAGAAGTTCTCCTCACTAATTGCCTCTCCGTTTCTTACTGTTTTTTGTGTTCTTTTCTGTCTTCCTCTCCCCATCTCCCCAGTTTTTGTCTTGTGTGCTTCTTCTTCCTATTTCTTGTACCTCCCTCTTTTCCCCCTCCCTTTCTTTCTCTTTGGTGGCCCTCCACTACTCCCCCATCAACGCAATGGATAACACATCTACACTGCCACGGAACAATGGTACATGTTTAGACCTCTCCTTTAATGCGCCTGATGAGAATGCCATTAATGAACTCACCATGGTTGGCAAACTCATTTCCCTCAAATCCATAAACCACCGAGCCATAAGTTCGGTCCTTTCCTTCTCTTGGAATTTGGGCCCAAACGTCATAATAAAACCTCTAGATCGCAATACTGTTGCATGTTCTTTCGTGCATCCGGCGGACAGGGATAGAGTCATCAATGCAGGGCCCTGGGCAGTGAAAGTAGCAACCTTAAGCCTTCAACATTGGCCCCCCTCACTCACGATTGAGGAAATCGAGTTCTCCAAATGCGTGTTTTGGCTCCAAATACATAATCTACCTTTGAACAGGATGAACAAGGACAATGCAGTAAAAATTGGGAACTTTGCAAGCAAACATATTCGGATTGACACCAACTCCTCCTCCAACATGGCCCTCAAGTTCATTAGGATACAGGTCTTGGTGGACACCTCTCAAATTCTGAAACCAGGTTGCCACCTCACTAGAGAGGATGGCTCTCTTCTTTGGACACAGTTTAAGTATGAAAGATTGTCGGATCTTTGTTATAACTGTTGTAAAATTGACCACACGGAAGGAGCATGCGCCTCACCCAAGACACCGTCGGGCAAACATGAGGAACATGGTCAAACCACCTGGGGCCCGCGGATGAGGACGCACCACCGTGGTCCTCCCAAGTCAACCAGCGCCGGATCTACAGTCCCGAAGGACAACACCTCCGATGACCCAACACTCTCCCCTAGGCTGACAGGTACCTCTCATCCCTCTATAGCACTTTCTCCAAACCCAAAGCCTTCCAGTCCTGAAAAGTGCCTGACCCCCCCACCTACCAGAACTCCCCTCCGTACTATTACCAATCTACCTTTTCCCTCCCCAGGAAGTCAACCCCTGGTCTTGAAGCCTCATAATAATATGATACTTAATTCGGAGCCTCCCCTTCCCCCAAGCCCAACATTGACCCATGATAACCCAACCCAATCCCCACTTTCTTCCTATCTTAAAACGATTTGGACGCCCGAGCCCAGCCTTCTCTTTAACACCAAACTTACCACCCCCAACCCTTCCTTTCAGGTACCCTCTCTCTCGGCCCACCTTCCCAACTCCAACCCAAACCCACTTACCCTACTCCCCACCAAAAGGCGGCCCGACCACATCAATATGATAACTAAGAGAAATAAAACTTCTGTGGGAGATAGTGTGTCTTTTAAGTTTGCCAGACTTCAACTGTAGTCAGTTTCTACTGATTAGAACCTTCATCCTACGGAAGCACACTCTGTGTCTGAAGTTGTTGCGGGTTAACAAATAGCCCTCGTTCGCCAGTGTTTCATACATGTAAAAAGAATGGCTCGAAATCAGCAATCTGGCACAACCTTGGATACCTTTAGTGCACACTATATGGCAGAAGTTAACATGGATGATCACTCTCATATGGCTGAGGAGGTGGGCCTTACCATGCCCCCACCTCCTCAATGATTGCTCTATTGTGGAACTGTCGTGGACTTGGCCACTGTACGACAGTTAGAAGTCTGAGGAACTATGCGGTTTCTCATAGGCCAGAGGTACTTTTCATTTCTGAAGTCAAACTCAACAACCTGGATAAAATAAAAAAAAATAGTTCACTCTCTCGGTTTTAGTGCTCATGAATTTGTTCCTGCAAAAGGGACAGCTTGCGGTCTTCTTCTTACTTGTTCTAGTCAAATTGACCTCCAAACAACACTTGTTACTGATTCAGTCATCACCTGTATGATCTTCAATGCCCCCCCTGAATGTCCTTGGTAGTTTTCAGCCGTCTATGGCCCTCCAGTACCCACTCTCAGACCTTTGTTCTGGGACTGTTTAAATGCTCTTGGCATTGCCTTCAAGGGACCGTGGTTAATCGGTGGTGATTTTAATGTGGTCCTATATACAACTGACAAAAGAGGTGGACGTCCGATTACATCGTCTAGTTCCAGGGGATTCAGACAAATGCTAGATGATAATGGGTTCATTGATTTGGGATATGATTGACTGAATTTTACCTGGAGCAATAGACAGAGTGGCCTTGCAAATATACATGAGCGTCTTGACCGTGCCTTTGCTACTGCTGACTGGAAGTTGCAATTCCCCCAAGCCACCGTCACCCACCTCATGGCTTTTAACTCAGATCACAAACCCATTCTTCTCCATACCAACCCTGCCCTTCTTTCCTTGCCTAAGCCCTTTCGGTTTGAACCAATGTGGACGGTCCACCCAGGTACAACACACATCATATTCGAGGCTTGGTCTCGTGGATGCACAGTAGTTTCTAAACTCAAGAATACCAAGGTGGCACTCAAGTTATGGAACAAAATGGGGTTTGGGAATGTATGTACCAAGACACAAGAGATCAAAAAACTCTTAGGGGATATCCAAAATCAGCCCCCATCCTCGGCCAACATGCACCTTGAGAACAGTTTACGGAGAGACCTAGATGAGACCCTAAAATGTGAGGAAATTCTTTGGAGGGCTAAAGCCAAGACTTGTTTGATAGAAGAGGGCGATGCTAACACACACTTTTTCCATCTCTCTACCATAATCCATCACAGGTATAACTCTATTAACCGTCTTCTTGGTTCTAATAAAATATGGCTTATGGAACGAGATCAAATTGGAACAGCTTTTGAACAATATTATTCTAATCTATTTGCTAGTGTTGCACCCAATTTTACCTCTGTTTTGCAGGATTTAATTATTCCCCAAGTCACACCCGAAATGAACCAACTTCTGGCTGCCCCTCCTACCCCCGATGAAATTCGCCAAGTAGTTTTCTATATGGGCACCGATAAAGTCCCAGTCCTGATGGTATGGGTGTATTGTTCTATAAGTGCTACTGGAGCATTATAGGATCTGATGTCACCAAAGAAGTCCAGAATTTCTTTTCCACTGGCAAGCTACGAAGCTTATTCAACCATACATTTTTGGCTCTCATACCCAAATTAAGTGGAGCTTCCAAAGTGGAACGTTTTCGCCCAATCGCCCTTTGCAACGTGATTCTCAAAGTTATCACTAAAATTATTGTGGGTCGATTGCGAGTTATCTTTGGAGAAATTGTCCACCCTAGTCAAGCTGCGTTTATTCCTTCTCGAGCCATAGAAGACAGCATTATCATTAATCACGAGATCATGTACTATTTGAAGGGCAAAGTGGGAAAAAATAGTTTTATGGCGATCAAACTTGACTTGGCCAAAGCATATGACTGCGTGGAATGGACGATCTTGGACATCATGCTCCATTTACTTGGGTTTAGTACCACATTTATTAACATTATCGCTGAATGTATCTCTACAGCTAAATTTTCCATTCTCTTAAATGACTCACCTTTTGGATATTTTTCAGCAGGCCGGGGCTTACGTCAAGGAGATCCCATGTCACCCGCTCTCGTTACAATTTTTTCAGATCTCTTATCTCGAATGCTAGCCAAAGCTGAAATGGATGGGAAAATTAGTGGAATGAAGGTCTCCAGAACAAGTCCTCGTATTACCCACTTAATGTATGCCGATGATGTGGTCATTTATTGCAAAGCTACAGAAGAGGAGGCCATGGCAGTTAGTACCATCCTCCACGATTACTGCCATGCTACAGGGCAGGAGTTGAATTGGACCAAATCATTGGTCCATTTCAGCAATAATAGGTCGAGGGCTACAAAAAGGAAGCTATGCCGTCTGTTAGGCATGCCGGAATGTGATCACCAAGGCAGCTATTTGGGACAACCGTTTTGTAATTTTACATCGAAAATTGCAGCTTTCAAAGGGGTGGTGGAAAATTCGGCAAATAAGTTGGCTAGGTGGAAACAGAGAGCCCTATCAATGGCGGGTAGATTGGTCCTCCTTAAATCTGTGGCGCAGAGTGTTCCCTCCTATACCATGCAAACCTTTCAACTGCCTAGTTCATTGCTTAAGAAAATGGATGGAATGGTCCGTAGGTTTTTTTTGGGGTTTTGATGACAGCCAGACACACCACCTACATCTGAAGTCATTGGACTCCATTTGTCTCCCTAAACATGGAGGTGGTCTTGGTCTCAGGCGTATGGCAGAGATTAATTGAGCCCTACTAACCAAATTGGCATGGACTGTACAGACAGCACCACATAAAATTTGGGTTCGATTGGTCCGATCAAAGTACCTACGGGATAGGCAATTGCTGGATGTCGAACAAACCCTACATTCTGCCTCATGGATCTGGGGAGGCGTTAATGGTTGTCTTAACACGTTACGTATGGGTTTCTGCTATCAGGTGGGTAAGTTTTCTATGTCCGGTTAACCAAGGAACCGTGGCTCTACAAATTGCCTGGGTTTCACATTCCAGACACTATAGCCCTCCCGGAATCTCTCGTCTTTGTCAGTGACTTAATGGAAGAAGATGGCTTGCAGTGGAATCAAAACAAGATCACTTCTTTATTTCCAGCCAACATCATTAGGCTGATTCTTCAGACTCCGATTCTTGAAGAGGAGATCAACAGAGCTGTATGGGTCCCCTCCATGACAGGGGATTTTACTGTGAAATCGACTTACACAACACTCATAAAAGCTCGACTTCCTTCTGTAACTGCCCGTGGCTTGTGTGACTCCCTTTGGGGTGCTAAGCTGCATGGCAGACATGCCCTTCAACTTTGGAAAATGATCCACAACAGCCTACCAACGTTGGAGCGCATTAGCAAGTTTGTTCCTGTGTCATCAAACCACTGCTATTTGTGCACTAACATGCCAGAAACACCCCACCACCTTGCCTTAGATTGCCCTTTCAGTAAGCTATTATGGTGGAATTCACCCTGGCAGATACGTTTTGATGCTTTTAAACACCTTGAGGTCATGGAATGGTTCAGTTTGATTCTTGGCACGCACAACCCTCTTCTTATATCGGATGAAGAGAAACAAAAAATGCGGTTCTTCCTAGCGGTATCTCTAGAGCATACATGGATGGCTAGGAACCGCATCTGGCGAGATCATGCTGTCCTCAACTGGGATGAGATATCCAGTACGGCCAACAAAACTTTCCTGCGATACTGGTCACTGAGAACGACAAGGCAACCTCATGGTTTTTGCTCTTCTATTCCTACCACTGCGCCCACCTGGTAGCCACTGGGTGCTGGTTTTTTGAAGATTAATTTTGATGCAGATTTCATCGACGAAAAGACAGTCACTGACTGTGTCCTGCGTAATGAGGTCGGTACTATGCAGGGTGCTTGGGTGCACCGCTTCAGCACTGATAATCCCTACTGTGCTGAGTCTGAAGCGGTCAGACAAGCACTCAAAATTGCAACCACTCAGCAGCTGGACAAGGTGATTTTTGAGGGCGATGCTGCTTTTGTAATTTTTGCTATTAATGGTCATGCCTAATTTGAAGACTGGCGCGCGGAGCACATTTTGGACGAATGCAGATCCCTTTTGGCACCACGTTTGTTCTGGCATATATCTTTTGCTCAGCGCTCTTGTAAGGCATTTGCACACTCTTTAGCCAAGTGGGCTTTCAATCTTGAATTTTCTGGTCCTGTTCCTCCAAATCTTCTAAACCCCGGCTTGTGGGGCGTTAGGGAGGAGGATCAGGTTGTTTTACTGTAATCTTTTGTTTTCATCTAATATAATTTTAAACCATTCACCAAAAAAAAAAAATGTATAACTTGAGACACTCCCATTGGGGACAACAGTCATCAACATTTGGAATACAAGGTTCACCCTGTGTGCGACACCCTAATTTTTGTTTGGTTGTTGTTGTCACCACATTGGGAAGCATTTTTCTTGACGTTAATCCAGTGCTTGCTGCAGGTCACTCCTCTTCCACAACAACAGTAACACCATCAAGTTTCCTAACATTATTATTATTATTATTAATCAATCCAGTAGGGCTGAGTTAAACATTTTGCAAACAATCAAATGTTTTCAATTTCAATTTCATTTTATATTTGATTAAGATTGTTTATATATTAAATAAATTAAATTAATTTTTAAAAAAATATTTACAAATAAATTATAATATATTAATATTTTTATCATTTAAATTTAAATTTTTTATTTTTATATATATCTTATAAATACAATTCGAATTTCAATTGGAACTTATTAAACTAAACACAAACAATTTTTAAATGTCAGAAAAAGATTTTTTAGGTGTCCAATGAAATTTTAAAATTAATTAATCTAAATTTAGACATCTCAATTCAATTTGGTTGAATTGATTACAGTTCTAATCATATATAATTAATTTTTCTAAAACAAAATTAAATATTAATCATTAATATTATTGTATACGTGTGTATATATATACGTAAAGTAATTAAGAGATCAAACTAATCGTAAATAATTTGAAGTGTGAGAAGCTTACCTTCCGAGAAGACAAGACAGAGAAGAAAAATCTAAATAATTTATTATTATTACTATTATTATTATTATTGTTAAAATTTAAATAATTAAAGAGTTTTTACATTGTCCTAAATCCAGTTGTCATTAAGGACACGTGGGGTCTTGTTAATATCATCATCTAGAACCTCTTTTTTTTTTTCTTTTTTTTTCCCCATCATTTTAGTATATTACTCCTAAGTCCTAATCTAAAGTTCAGCGTGAGTCATGTTTAGTTATCATTATTTAAATAATTGAAAAGTTTTATCAATTCACCAACTTGGAGTTGGTTGAAGTGGTTAGCACCTTCATTCCACTTAAGTGAAAGTTTCGAATTCGAATCCTCATATATGTAGTTATCCCAGTTAGGAGCTTCACCTACCATTGTGTGTTACCTTGAGCGACCAACAAATTTGTTAAATATGGTATAGTTGAAATATGTTTTCCCACTACAGTGGGGCCTGAATATCGTAGTCGACGAAAAAAGAAAAATTTTTATTATTATTATTTTGGTATATAAGGAAATATTCATTAAAATAACAAAAGCGCTACAAATAGAAGTTTGTATTAGAGTTTTTTTTTTTTTTTTTTTAATTTGAAATTTTTGAGGTATTTTTACCTCTGCCGTATCTCAAATTCATGACCTTTTGGATCATAAATGAAACTGCTAGCAACCGAGCTATGTTTACTTGACAAATTGATATTAGAGTTATGACACACAGATAGTTCCATTCAAGTTTTTATCAAAAAAAAAAAAAAAAAAAACTCCTGAATAACTGGATTAGGGGATGAGCGAAAGATTAGGTTTCTACAATTATTAATCAGAGAAAAGTATATATGATTAGTGCTGTTATTATTTAGCTAGCTAGTATAAGTACGACTTGTGAATCTGTTTCAAACGGTAAGGTTTTTCACTGCCAAGCCAGTGAAATGTGTGTTCAAATGCCATGATAATCGAAATCTTTCACTTGACAAGTTAAGAAAAGAAAAAATACTTATGTAAAAAGAGTGCTACTACAAGTAATTAATACTTCCCTAAAGCATCATTTTAATTTGAGTTGCAATATGAACAATTTGGATCTCAAAACGGGATGAGAATTTGTGTACAAATTGTTTATGGTTTTATATAATATATATATATAGTTCGGAAAATTCTCCGGTCCCTTAACTATTTACATTTAATTTCATCTAAATCGTTTATCTGTTTTTAATTATTTAAATTAGTCTTCTCAACTAAAATTGGCCAAAATTTGATCACTTTACAGACATACTCATTAAATTAAAAGAGTATTTTGGTCATTTTATATTAAAAAAGACAAAAAGAAAAAAACGGAATATATACAATATTTTAGTCAAAATACCCACTTTTTTCAAGAAAGGGGAACGAGATATGAATAAATTTAATATATCTATTCCACTTTTTTAATTTATTTTATTTTCAACATGAAATGATCAAAATACCCTTTTAATTTAATGGGTATGCTAGTAAAATGATCAAATTTTGGCCAATTTTAGTTGGGAGGACCAATTTAGGAAATAGAAAATAGATAAATGATGAATTTGGATGAAATTAAAATTGTAGGACTAGCCCGGAAAAAAGTAAATAATTAAGGGATTGAACCGGATAATTTTCCTATTTCAGATATTTTTTTTGCAAAAAGAGAAATTCTTTATAAAGAAGATAACACTCTATCTTTACTTATAAACCTATTATTAATTAACATCTCACTATTTCTCTTTCTTGATTAGGGCCTAAAGTGAAAAACCCTAATCTGGAAAATTATGAATTGAATTCTAATGTGATGAAAATATATAACTATCTGTTTGATACCTAATTTTCTATATGAACTTTAAGCAATGTTGTTTCCTTTTCTTTACATCTAGTCATCTATTTTAACTTTAGAATTTTACAATTATTCTTTATGATAAGTTTTTTTACTTTATATATATACACTTTATTTAGAAAAAAGATGAGTCTAAGGTGAATCACATGAGTATCCGTAAATGAATCCTTTTTTTTTTTTTTTTTTGTGGGGGGGGGGGGGGGGGGGTTGTTT
>JAXGGT010000002.1:5998707-6013142 GCA_035583425.1 Marsdenia floribunda
GGCACAATTTTTTGTTGATTTGGAATATATACTTTAATTGTAAGGCTTAATCTTTTGGCAATAGAAAATACAAAAGGAATATAATTGAGAAATTTTTACCTCAATATATATATATTAATGAAATATTGATTGTTTTAGGGTGTGTTTGGACTAATTTTTATTTTAAGTTAAGTTAATTTAGTGGACTTTATTTTGAAAAAAACGAGGAGTTATAGTTTTAGAAAAGTAAAATTTTATTGGTATAATGATCATATAATTATTGAAGCGTTGGTTTTAGAATGATTTGAATATTTTAGTAGGTTTCACATCTTATGATTTGATAAAAAGCAAATTAATGTAAGTTGGTCTAAATGTACACTAACAATTTATTTTCAAAACAAGTAGAAAATTTAATATAAAAATTAGTCCAAATCTCTATATTATTTATTTGAACAAATGGGTTCTTATTTTTATTTTTTTGGATAATTAAATGCCCATTTTATTTTTAATTTTGGACAAAGGGATCCTTTTAACAAAATTTTGATAATTTTTAGCCACCAAAATTCACAGGTCAAGCACATATATGTTCTTCCATGAAAGACATTATTTTTGTCAGTTAAAATCTCATTAACTAACTAAAATCTTAATAAATCCTCTTTTCTTTCAATAAAAAATCTAAGAAAAAATAATCGAGAATGGAATAAATTAAAAGAAACGAAGATTTTATTAAGATTTGAATATATTAACGTGAGAGAAAAATATTCTTTATGAGATATACACAAGCTCGGAATATATATTTTAGTGGTTAAAAATTATTAAAATTTTATTAAAATTGTCCAATTAAAAATAAAATAAGAATTTAATTATCAAAAAATAAAAATAAAAACTCATTTGTCCAAACAATAATAATATAAGAATCATCAGAGGGTGCATCGGAGACCATCCTTTCCTTTGCCGTAATGAGCTTGCTTTGCAAGTTCAAGGACTTGGCTTCCCATTGCTTGCGGCCAAGCCCAGATTATCAGCACCTCAAACTTTAGTTCTCTTATCCAATTTTCTCCTGATTGTTTGCAATATTATGCCTAAATAATAAGGCTGTATTTGGATGGGTTTTAAATTAGAATTGAGTGGATAATATTTGTCTTCAATTATCCAGTATTTTGGACGCTTTTTTTTTTAAAAGAAAATTGTCCCCTCCAAAAACATACGTATAACGTTGTGGGCCCACTTAATTTTAAAAATACATATTATTAATAAAATCACTATCATACACATTTTCCGAAACAAATATTCTCTTACACAATCATTACACCTATAAAACCTATATATTTAACCTCCACTTTTTTCAACATAAAATTCAATTCAAAAAAAAAAAAATGAGAGGACAAGATTCATTATAAATGATAATTTGTCTTAAATAAGTTTTTTTTTTTCAGTTGAAAGCGTATTCAAATATAGCCTAAATTTTTTTTAAAAAAAATAATAATTAAATGCACTCATCCCTTATAAATTAAAAATTTACTTTAAAAAATTAATAGCACGAATAATTAAAAGTTGTGACCAAATTCACCCATTTTCCACCGAAACAAAATTAAACTAAAAAGAAATAAAATAAAATCTTGTTCTCTTTCACTCCTCTTCTCGGCAGAAGTTCCCGCTGCTCCCACGGCCGCCTCAGAGCTTCTCGTGTAAATCTCTATTCTTGCTGTTCTTCCCACTTCTCTCAAACCCCTTTGTTGCCCCCCCAAGGTTTGGTATTCACAGTGTCCCTTCCCGGTTTCGTTCAAGGTTTAAATCTCTGATTCAACCAGGTTAGAAAAAGGTTACATTTTGTTTTCCGATTATTTGAACCATTTCTTTTGGCGCCGTTCTTGAATTGTCTGCAGATTCAGCTGGTGTTTGAATTAGTCTGGTACTTCGAGATGTCACTAGGGATTTGTTTAATTTTCTGAACATTTTCCTTATATGTGCACAGATGCAAATGCTATTCTTCCTAAATTTGATTTTTTCATTTCTTAGTTGTGTTTTTTTTTTATTTTTTTTTCCTGAAGGAGGTCATAGTGTTCGATTTTGTTGGTTTTGTTTTTATTTCAGTACTACTGGTAGGACAAAGTTGGGTTCTTTTTATAATTGTGTGCTATGTTGTTGTTGTTGTTGTTCCTCCTACGTGCTATTTGTCTTTAAAGACAGCTGAATTACTCTTCAAAAATTCTACTATGTTTTTCTCCTGGATAATCAGGCAATAGATTAACTTTTGTGTATGAAAAAGAAATTATATATATATATATATATATAAAACGGATGAATTCAGATTTTGAAAGAACAAATGTTCTGTTTATTGAGGTGTTCTTATTCTGTTCATGTTCAATTTCTTGATAATTTCTATTTACATTTTGTAGATAATAGGAGTAAGAGAATGATCTAAAAGACTGCATGTTTGAACAATCAGTTTTAACAATTTAAAAATGTTGTGTTGAAATCACGGCGTTGTGAGGTTGTAGGCGAAAAATGAATTTAGTTTGGGGGCAAAACAGATGGTTAAAAGGTCTTTTACTCTCTTTGAAGCTGTGCCACTTGAATGTTCACATAAAATTATCTGTTTTCTGGGTGTAGAATGTTGATTTTGTTCCAAAGGTGATGGTGCTTAAAATTTTGGTGTGGATAACAATCGGAAGGCAAATAATCTAATAGGTTCACATTTATTTCTCCGTCTCCTTTGCAAGAAGATAGTTAATGATGTTCAGGACAAGTGCACTTGAAAGTGATTTATTTAGTCAAAAAAGAAGTATTTATGATATTTGAACTTCCTGAATATAAGATTTTTATTCTGCAAATATTTTGAATTTAGGGATATTGATGATTTATGTTTTCAGTACCATACTTTTCATGTTGTATACAGTTGGTGGTAGATCTCTGAATCCTGTCTCTGCAAATAAATCAAGAGTTTGTTCCCTTGAACTAATTAAATTTTTTGGTTAGTCTTTTTTTGGTTTTTTGGAGAAAATCTCATTGAGCTTTTGATGTCAAACGATTTTCATTTGGTGTTTATCCTACCAATTTTACCTATCACTCTTTCATTCATGTGATTGGAAATGAGGCAATTCCTACCTTTGCTAATGCACAGTATTAGACTTTATCCACTTTCACCTCTTGGATGGCCACCCTTTTTGTATCTCTATTCATACGAATGCCCTGCTGATGGAAGCACATGAGTGTTCATGTTTGTACTCTTCCATCTCACTTTTTGCCCATTACTTATTTGTCCTTTCTTGCCTTACTCTTTATATTGTTAAGTTGGTTCTTTTTTGTGACCCATCTACCATTCATGTCATCAATTTGTTAGAGATGTTGGACTCCGATGCTTATTTGTATAGACTTGTATTTTGGTATCATGAAAATAGGTTTAGCCACTATTGTGAGGCATCAAGTGAAATTTAGATAATTTTAGATATGTGAACTGTGAAGTTTTTTGTTTTCTCCTCCTTCCTCCACCTGCGCTTTTGTTGGCATATATATATATATATATACATGCTCTAGTAGCATTTTTTATTTTGGAAAATTAGCTGAACAAAGATATTTCATAATGAACGTTGAGTTAGCTTTGGATATGTCATTTTCATTCCTAATCTTGCTATTTTTACAGTTACGGAAGATGTTGGAGGAAGATGGTAATGCTAACCCTACAATTAGCAAGAGTACTGGCCTACCACGCAAGAGGTTCTATCGTGCTAGGGCGCATAGCAATCCATTAAGTGATTCTCATTTCCCCATTCCAGTTTCCCCATCAGAAGTGGATTACACCCTCCACTATCCCCAGATTTTCCCAACATCTGGTGATACCTGTAATTCAAGAAAGATAGAGTTTGCAGACATAGGCTGTGGTTTTGGTGGACTTTTAATTAGCCTTTCAACATTATTTCCTGAAACCCTTATGATTGGCATGGAACTGAGGGACAAGGTTACAGAATATGTGAAGGAAAGGATTTTGGCATTGAGAACAACTAATCCTGGTGAATACCAGAATATTTCAGTTGTTCGAACTAATTCCATGAAGTACATCCCGAATTACTTCCAGAAAGGACAGCTTAAGAAGATGTTTTTCCTCTTTCCAGACCCTCATTTTAAAGAGAAAAATCATCGTCGTCGTGTGATCAGCATACACTTACTAGATGAGTATGCCTATGCTCTTGCTGTTGGAGGCATTATATACACAATCACAGATGTGGAGGAACTGGGAGAGTGGATGAAATCTTGTTTGGAGAGTCACCCATTGTTTGAACCTCTTTCTGATGAAGAACTCGAAAATGATCCAGTTGTAAAACTCTTGAGCAGTGCAACCGAAGAAGGTCAGAAAGTTGCTCGAAATGGTGGCCAGACATACAAAGCAGTTTATAGACGAAAGCTCCAGTCACCACACTGAAGAATGTCTGAAGCTGTTCTTTTATATTTTTCTCTTTTCTTGTTACTTAATTGCATTTCGTAGCTTACCTTTGCTGCATTAGCACAAAACATATTCTTGTATCACAGACCAACAATTCAAATTATCTGTTCCAAATATGCAACAACATTCTAATTCAAAATTTTGCTTCTGGAATTGGAAACTACTGAAACAAATCAATTCCAGACAGATGAAACTTATATTTGAAATCTAAGATCAATGTTAAAATTTGTAATATCGTTATAGATATAAACAAAAGATCCAGATGCGACACACAATACCAACTATATGAAGGAAAGGAAGTAGCTGTAACAGTTTCATTATCAATGTAAGGTCATGGTTTAATTATCACACCACAGTCATCTTGATGATCAATAACACAATCTACATTTTGCCAGTTTCTTATTGTACCCTAGGCATCTTGCTATATAAGATGAAGGTGATCATGTATTTTCGTGAATTTATTTAATAATTTTGGGACATTGAATAAAGGAAATCTTGATATGATGACAAGTGTTATTTTCCAGCTGATCAATTTCTGAAAACATTGTAGCTGAGCTTAATCTCCAGAACCAGCCAACCTTCTCCTGGTGGCATTAGAAACAGACACCTGACCAAGTCTATCAGCCTCTTTTGTCACCATCCGCTCTTGAACTGGTGTATAATGCCGCAACCAAACACCGGTGTACACCTGGAGAAGAAAGACAAGCATTAAGTTAAAGAATCAGCCCACGATACAAATGTGTGATCCAAAAGAAATAATTCCACTCTGCATGTATATGTTGGTTTCTCCTTTCAGAAAGAGGCAGGGGTGCCTTGAGGATTTTAGGGGCCTGAGCCAGAATTTTCTATTGTTTTTTCAATATAACTTTATTAAATAATTTATTTGTCTTCCAAATTCTAACGTGCAAGTAAGAAGCACCCAGTAAAAATGGAAAAAAAAAAGTATATATGTAATTGCAACCAGTTCAAAAGTAGAACATTGTGTACAAGACCAAAGAAATTAATAACAATGATAAGACAGAAACAAACCTGTGCAGGTCTCATTATTTTTGTGTCAGAATCATCAAGGGACTCTCGCCAATGAGATAAGTAACCAGCCATTCGAGGGATTGCAAATAAAACAGGAAAGAATTCGGTTGGGAAACCCATCGCCCTGATAGATTACAACAATTCACTATCCTCAGAACATTCCTACCTGGAAGAGAATAAAATCAAATGAAATGTTTCTCCATACCTATATATTAACCCAGAGTAGAAGTCAACATTTGGATACAACTTTCTCTTAACGAAGTACTCATCTGATAGTGCAGCTTTCTCTAAAGCAACTGCAACCTGGTAGAGAGAAAATATCAGTCTGGGAGCAAAATAGTAGTATATGACAATGGCGCATGATCATGGGATCAGCGAATTGGGGATGGCAGTAACAACGGTAAATTACCGAACAGGGAACACATTAAAATTATCTCTCACTTTCTTCTTTTAGGAAAAGCAAACCAAATAACATGCTTCTGTTTAAAGTTTGTTACTCAGAACAGTTAGAAAGTTCAAATTGCATGCTGGATTAGAGAGAGAATTGCCTCCCGGCACCAGAAGAAAGATCCATCTTTCAAGATAAAGAAATCAGATTTATGTTCTCATCATTGTCAAAACTGTAAATCAATTGCTTCTGCCGCAAACATTGAACAAAAGCAAGAAACTTAAAATATCCAGTGTAAAGACAGAACCAACCTCAATGAGAGGATCCCGGCCAACAATTGAAAAGACTTCTTCGGCCAGCTTCTTTATAACTTTTGCTCGGGGATCATAATTCTTGTAGACACGGTGACCAAAACCAGACATCTTACGTTTCCTGGATAATAACAGTGCAATGCATTATTTCACACAGAATAAGAATAGGATCATGTCTATGGTCAAAGAATGAGCATCTCTAAGCCATACCTATTCTTCACACCCTCAATGAACTCTGGGATTTTGTCAATACTTCCAATCTCATTCAGCATCTTCAGGACAGCCTACAGAGTACAGAAAGAACTTTGGTTTTGGTAAGTTTAAACTTAACACCTACAAAAGGATTCAGATATAGTAACATGCCAAAGTTCCAGTGCAAATCCAACACACTTGCCGTGATACTAAGTAATTATACATTGTATCATATATCTGAAATGGTGAATTACCTCATTTGCACCACCATGAAGAGGACCATAGAGTGCTCCTACAGCTCCAGCAAGGGCTGTGTACACATCAACACCACTGCAAACAGAGTACTATAAATGTCAAGGAACAGTTCACAGATGTTCCATCTAGGTAGTCATAAAACACAAACCTTGAGGCAAGATGTCGTGCAGCTGCTGTGGAACAGTTCATTTCATGTTCTGCATGTAATATAAAAAGGATATCCAGAACACGAGCAAGACGAGAGTTGGGTTTGTATGCCCTATTACCCCTGAATGTTCATGAAACAGGATATGTATAGCTAAATTATCATCCAAAAACAACTGTACAACCTCAGAGAGAACACTTCGAAAAAGCAGCAAAAAAAAAAAAAATAGAAACATACATAGAATCAAGCATGTATAAGAAGTTCTCTGAGTAAGAAAGATTGTTGGATGGAAGAACAGGTGGCCTTCCTGCCATCCTCAAATAAGCAGCTGCTGCAATTGTTGGTGCCTAGAAGTTCAGTTGATAACCGTTTCTTTGTTAGAAATAATTTCCATCAGATTAAGTCAGGTCAGATAACTGTACTTGTGGTTTAGGACATTTAAATGGAAGAAGATATAAAAGGATGCAAATGAAATAAGCAACCAACCTTCCCAAGTATACGGACAATTTGCTTATCTCTAACCTGTTTAGACTTGTATAAATCCTGGCCCTGTGAAAAAGATAAAAAGGTACATGAAATCGTATGAAACAAATCTTGTAAAAGCTTTAAGTAATTCCTATGATCATGAACATTACAAAAGAATGACATGAGCATGAGTTAGATGACTATCATGTTTCTGTGTAAAATAGTACCTTGCCAATGAGAAAAGTGAAAGACAATAAATACTAAAATTGAGAATTTGCTTACTCTAAGAGCAGGATTTGCATCCGGATGGAAAATGGAGAGAGCACTCATTGCACTGCCTAGAACACCCATTGGATGAGCATCATGTGGCATTGCCTGTATAATATCCTACAACCCAAAAGGCAAAGATTACTTTTATTGAAAGACCTCAAACCAAAAGAAAATAGGTGACATTAACTTCGCATTTTCAATGTTGCAAAATACTTCTAGTTTTCAGCTGAAGCCATTTTCTTTCCCCAATTTCTATAAGGTGAATAGTATTTGAATCAAATAACAAGAAACTTCAAAACTCCAGTGGAACAAGATAAGAAACATAAATATGTCAGGAAAAAAACACACCAGAATTCCCTGTGGGACAGCTGAGTGCTGTGAGATAGCAAACTCCCAATCTGCTAGCTGACTTTCTGATGGTAAATTTCCATACACTGCATAACAGAGGCATTTGAATTCCTACGTTCCCCGATAAGGTAAAACAAGAGGTTCAGATAGATAAAACAAGGAAATAAAGTCTCGTGTACCCAATTTTTTTTTTTTGTTTTTAAACTACATCTTAAAATGTGACTAACTTTTACATATTATAAAGAAAAAGTAAAATATTAATTGATTCAATCATATTTTTTAATATTTAATTTAGAAACTTCAAATTTAGAGGTTAAAATTTAAAAAATAAAAATATTTTGATTTCCCATCATAATTTAAAAACAGTTTTTCCGTTGTAAAATGACTGTTCTCTAACAATAAACTTCTTGATATCTCATAAACTTTGATTCATCAATAAATGACTCCAAAAAGGAAGCAGTTCAGAGTCATCTTTGAAGGAATTTAAACTGTTATTTACCGCCGCTCCATCCTAAATATCTTTTTTGATTCTTTCTATAGTTTGGTAATCCCAAAATACTTATCAATATTCTAAATTGATAAGAAAGTTATCTTTATTTAATTTAATATCTTACCTATTTCCATTTTCAAGATATCATAAAATATTCTTTCGATAGTACATAAGTCATTTTGAATTATATTTGTAAGATTTTAACCATTCGTATCCAGTCAAACTGTGAAATGATTTTTGGGACCTACGTTTGTAATCCTCCCCAATAAAACTACAATCAATAATACTGAGATGACAGTGGCACTGATTACTGATGTTAAAAACGTTAATGAATTTGAAAACACACACAAAAACTAAATGTTGCAAAACTTACTCAAAAGGTAAGCCACTTCAACAAAGGAACTTCCTTCCGCCAGCTCCTCAATTGGGTAGCCCCTGTATCTAAGAATACCTGCATCTCCATCAATGTAGCAGATCGAGGATCGCACTGGAGCTGTGTTAAGGTAGCCTGGATCATAAAGTTTCAGCCCTTTATCATGTGGTCCTACTGTTACCTGTTGAACAATAGTACCAGAAATCGAACATGAATTTTTTTTAAAAACAAGCCATTCAAAACTGACGTTCTTTTCATAACTTCCAAATAAGAAAAATCTAACAATCTGCAAACCATTTTCCCATAATCCAAATTCTTTGTCTACTTTACTTTAATTTAAAACAAGTATGCAAATAGATCTTTACAGAAAGATGCAAAATTACAATTCAAACAGTATTAAGCTTTTGGAAATCCATAATCAAATTCAATACAACAAACAACAACAAAAATAAAAATAAAAATGCATCGCAGATTATTAAATAAAAGAATTGATGGAGAGAATTTTGTCATAATCAAGAAAAAACTATAAAGTTTACCTTTTTAAGATCGGTGGCTTTGATAGTGCCTTCATCTGATACGGCAACCTCATACTTCTCACCAGTCCGCTCATCAATGATCGTAATTGCTCCTCTAAAGTTAGACGGTGGCTGAACAGTTTGAGCAGAAACGCAAGAACGCTCTATAACGGACGACAAAGAGATCTCCGACCGATCAACCGAAGCTCCGAGGTGAGCTGACAACATAGCCAGTCGGCCGCGAGCCACAGCTGCAGAATCCACACCCTTCATCTCTTCTTCTTATTATTCCAAATGAGGATCGATCGAGAGAGAGAAAGAAAGAATTGTTATGGATTTTCTGAATTTATTTATATATATATATATATATATTTTTCATATGTACCAGAAAAGAGAAACTGCCCGCCGCCGGTGGGAAGATGGAGAATATTGTTTTTGGCCTTTCGCACCGTATGTAAGAAATTATGGATTATTTGTGGATTTAGTTTAGTAATTAGTACCTAACTTTTTTTTTTTTTTTTTTTTTTTTTTTTTTATGTTTTTTAATATATTTATATTGTGGTAGGTTAGGTGTTTTTTTTTGAAATGAAAAATATATATATATAAAATGAATAAAAAATAATTATCTAATTTAATACCTTAATAATTTTTAATTATTCAAGTCAGTTCTAATTTTTAAAAAAATAAATTAATTTTTTAATTTAATTTTAATTGTTTAAATCCGTTTTCAACTAATAATTAATAAACAGAAAATAGCCGGTTGAATTCCAGAACTATTGTTGAATAGTCGGTTCAATTCTTAAATTTTATTTTTAGTTCTATTTTGTCCTCAATCAATTTTTAGATCAGCAGATTTCCAAATAAGTTACAAGGAAATTAAAAAAAAAAAATAAAAAAATACAAAGGTCATAATGTCAATTTTTTTTAATATGTTGAAAATATTTTTAAATTATTAATATTATAAAAATTAATTATCAATATAATTAAGATATATAATAATTAATATTTGTATTACATATAATTCTTTTTTTAATTTTTTTATACCCTAATAAATATTATGAAAAATTTATCTTTTTATTCTACCAATTAATTATTTTGTTCTATATTCATTGATTGATAACCTAGATATATGACAAAATAATTAATTGATATAATAAAAAGAGAAAATTTTGATAATATTTATTATGGTGCAAAAAAATTTAAAAATATATATAATATAAATATTAATTATATATTTTAATTATATTAATAATTGATTTTTATAATATTGATAAATTTAAAAATATTTTCAATATATTAAAAAAAAATTACATTATGATCTTTGTATTAAAAAAAAAAAAAAAAAACAAAGAATTTTACATATAACTTGTTTGAAAACCTGTTGAGAAACTATATTAAAAGTTTAAAAATTGATTAAGGACATAATAGAACTAAAAACAAAATTTAAAGACTGAACCAACTAGTTAAAAATATTTTTAGGACTGAACCGACTATTTTCTCATTAATAAATTAGGATAAAAAATTTCTCATCTAGTCTAACCTGGGTTTTCGTGCCCTATTTTACTTTTGGAAAATTAGCCCATTCAGTCCCTAAAATATTTCGTTTTCGCCTGTTAGATTTCTATCTTTTTTCTATCTATTAGATCCTCATAGTTTTTACGGGCAACCAGTTTAGTCCTTTTGACCAATAATTCAGCTCCTAAACATTGTTTTCAAAACATCTTCACTATTACTTTTCTTGAAATTGTTATGTAAGTGTCTTACACAATGCCTATACTCAAATCTAGGCAACAATTGTAGCTTGAATTATTAGTCGGAAGGACCTAATTTGTTACCCGTAAAAACTATGAGGACTTTATAGGCAGAAAAAATAGATAATGACCTAATTGGTGAAAAACCACAACTTCAGGGACTAAATGAGCGAATTTTCCATTATTTTTCTTTTTTTTTTTTTGGTGAATATATATTGTATGTATTAAAGAATGTTTTAAGAGATCCAAAGTCACTTTTATTTTTTTTTTTCAATAAATATATGATAATTTATGTGAATAACGTAGATTTTTTGTCTTTTAAATAAATTCTTTTAGCGTTTTACTTCTTATTTTAAACATTATTGTTTTTTTTTTTTTTTTTTTTTAATCTTGTCATTTAATCTTTTCCATATTTTTTATTTTTTATCTTTAACTTTTAATATGTAAAGTTATTTCATCTTTTTACCATTTTTTTCTTTTCATTTTTTTTTGTTGGAAATATTAATAAAAATAACAATTATTAAACTACAATAATCTGAACATTCATAACTTGTAAAATAAAATAAAGAACTTACGTGATGTGTAGAAATAGAAAAATCAAGTTTACTTGATACTAAAATAAGAATATCAATTTTAGAAACAATGGATTGAGTCTAGTACTTAGTACTATTCCCTTAAGATAGATTTCACCTCTCTACTTGGTGTTTAGAGTCTTCAGGCGTAAAACCTCCCAGGGTAAAACGATCACACTTACAAAAGAAGCACTACAACAGTAAATTCAACAAACAGCTTTTGTTTCCAACACTATAAAGAACATAAATGACCTTAAAAATACTAGTAGAGAAAACAAGCTCAAAGAAAGGAAAACAAATATGTAGTAGAGAGAAATCATGAATACAAAAGAAGAATTCCTAACTTATTTGCTTTGATTTTGGATGTGATATATCTTGAAAATGGTTGGAAGACCTCCTTTATATAGACCTATAGAAGACTCTTCATAAAAGATATAACCATCTTTGAAAATAATATTTTATTTATCAAATGGTATCATAGACATCCGTTCATTATTTACATAAAAGGATGTATCCAAATGAAGAGTTCCAAATTTCTAACTAATAAATGAAGAGTTACTAATTATAACTCAAATTGAAATTCACATTAAATATCCAACAATCCCCATATGAATTACAATTCGATCTATAACAAATTTGTTCTACCAACACACTTGAAGAATTACGACTTATTGTATTTTAAAGAAAGTAACTACATCGAAATAGGTAGCTTTTGACTTTGAACTTTTTCTAGTGTACTACAATCAGATATACTCGCTAACTAGTGGACTTGATGCCTTGAACTATTCAACTTTGAATGTATACCAAGACAATTGCAAACACACAATTTCTTTTTAACAAATCCGGTTCTCATTGTTTTGTCCATTTTGGCCCTTGACATCGCTTGGTGTCATGATTGCTTAGATCACTTAACCTATTAGTTATCTTTGAATTGTCCACATTCACTTTAAAAAGAAATTACAAAATAATTCCATTTTAAAGTATCTCACCATACTCCTTTGACTCATTCAAAATATAATTATTAAAAGCACTGCTTATCCTAAATCATAGCTTAAGTCACTCTACTCACCTTAGAAATGGATAGGAGATAAACTCCTTAGTGACTTTAGAACTTCATCATATATAATTTTGTTGTCCCATTGAACCTAGTTCTTGAGATCTCCAAGTCAACTAGGTTGGGTTTCCACTATGGTGAATTTAGATATAGGCTTTAAATCCATTTTCCTCAATGATTCAAATGCTTAGGCAAATCTATTGTTAACAAATCTGTAATACTTATTTTGAGCTCACATAAAAGAAATAATTTTGTATTTGCCACATTTTAATATCCTCTAGAAAATAGTGAAGACATTATGCATCTTCATTTTCTTAGATATCTACTTGACCAAAAGGTAGGTCAACAGTATTATATGTATGATTTTGTAAGATCTATCTCATTATTTATTGCCTTTTTGTGGTTCAACATGACTAGCTCATAGCTTCCTTGAACATTAGAAACTCATAAAATGACAAAATCAAGATTAAAGAATTTAGATTATGTCTTAGCTATTCAACTTCTTCATACTTCTTTTTATTTGAATTTTATTTTCTTCCATTTCTCTAAGGAAATATAATTTTAGAATTGTACGTTTCTTAAATCTAGAGGCACATTGCATAACCATTGAAAATATTATACACACAAAAATATTTCACCAATGTTTGGCTTTTCATAATTAGGAATTAAAATAATTTTAGAAAGATGTCACCATACTTTTAAATAATTAAAAGTGGTTCTAAAATGTTTCCTCACATTTTATATCTTGGTTTCACCCATTTTATTAGATGGGACTCGATTTGCAAAACATTAGTTCCCCTACAATTCATGAGGTAAGTTTTTTATTTATTAACGTTTAATTATTCTTTCATTTCATTACACTAGTATATAAGTAGATGTAATTGATTAACTACTCTACATTGAGAACATATATCTTTAAAGGGAATTCATATTCATATTCACCTTCTCCATCACTTCTCAAAAGTTATCAATTTTCCTTCCTAAGTTGAGTATCAACCTCATTCTTGAAATGCATACAAGCATTTACAACAGTTTTACTTCTAAAAAGATAGACTTGATAGTAACTATACAAACATCAATTAAGATAATAAAATATATATTTCTTTACTCCTTAGGCATATATAAGTTTTACATCACATGTAACAAATTAAATTAAACATGAAGGAGTAGTAGACCTTTCTACTAATCAAAAGAAATATTAATCTTATAAATTTTGTTTTAGCACTAATTAGACATGTATAATATTTCTTATTTTGTAATAGTACCATATCCATTAATCTATTTAAAGGTGTCAAAATATATCTATCATATCAAATACTAATACTTAAGCAAGTAAACAAATAATCCATGATTATCAAAACTAGAAACAACACTAGCTATGATATTTAATTGCTCAAGTGTCATCTTTTAGTATATAAGTCAGTTGATAAGTTGCTCACAAAGAACAGAATAACACCCTTACAACATAGTTGAAGAGGTATCACATGGCATATTTATTTTTATGATACTTACGAAAAACCTTAATCATAAAATCATATTTATGCCAACTTTCACAAAGTCTATCATAAATTTCCTTATTATGTCATATAAATAATATAATATATATATATATATATATATATATATATATATATATTAGGTAGTATAATTTGAAAATTCTACCAATGTGTAACATATATAATACATAATAACCTATATGTTGTATCAATTATTCAATAATTTATAAGGAAAATTGGTCATTTTAGTCCCTATACTAATTTCGTTTGGACAAATGGGTCACTGTTTTTTAATTTTTGGATAAATGAATCCTCATTCTTTTTTTGTTTGGACAAACGAATCTTTTTGACCAATTTTATT
>JAXGGT010000002.1:6013242-6023570 GCA_035583425.1 Marsdenia floribunda
AAATTTAGACGATTTTTAAGTATTTCAGCAAGCTTCTCTTCTCTTTCCTTCTGAACAACCTGAAGCAAAGATGGAAAAGTGTTGTTTACTATGTTGATATATGAACATGCTAACATTGTGAATGAGTCTTCGATCGGTTACAGAGAACGGCGAAGGTGGATTACAGAGAATGGGAACCGGGGTTTTTTCTTTTGGGGAACAAATGGGGAAAGTCGCTTAAGGGGAAGAATGGGTTTCGTGGGTTTCATTTCAGTTTGGGGGAGTTTTCTTAAAAACTAAAGAGGGAAAAATTAAGAAATAATGTTGATTAAAGAAGAGTTAATGGGAAGAGGAGAGGTAAATGACCAAAATACCCCTATTAAAAGTCACACAGAAGACAAATTAACGAAAAGTTTAGAATTTAACGGCCAAATGACTACTTTGGCTAATTCGAAAATACTTAAAGGACGACTTTTGATAAAATTAAACATGATGAACTATAACAGACAAAACTACAAACTTAAGGGATGAAATTGGCTAATTATCCTTTTTTTTTTTTAATCTTGTCAATCAATCTTTTCCATATTCTTCATTTTTTTACCTTTTAACTTTTAATATGCAAAGTTATTCATCTTTTTACCATTTTTTTTCTTTTTAATTTTTTTTTTTAAATTTTGATATACTTTTACCTCTAATGTGTCTCGAACTTATGACTTCTTGAATTATAAGCGAGATTGCTACCAAGTAAGTTAAGCCTTATTGACACTATTTTTTTCTTTAATTATTTCTATTCATTTGCTTACCCTTTTGTAATTAATTCTTTTTAATCGATCCTCCCCAAATTTTTCATTTGTTAAAGAATCAATCTCCTTAATTTTTTTAAAATCACTTTTTCTTTTTTCTTTTTTCTTTTTTTTTTTTATCACAAATAACTTTATTATTTAAATTGATTGTAAAATTTATGATTTTTAAATATATTTGTAGTACTTTTAAATTTTTTGTACCATCCAATGAGTTGTACATTAGTAATTTTTAAATTGAATATACATAATTTTTTATATAACAAATCAAATTTAAAATTAAAGAAATTCAAGCATTATCACTATTTCACTTTCTAAAGAACTATTTAAAAAAAAAGAAAGAAAAGAAAGAGTGTAATATGACAATTTATTACAATAGATAAAAATTTAAATAAATATGTACTTATTATTATTGTTATTCTCACATATATTTATCATATATTTATATATAAATATATTTATTTATTTATCATATCTTAACAGAAAGATACATCTTAATAATATATATACTCTATATATTATAATTTGTTATATTTATTATTTTATTAAATATCAATATTTCTATTATTTTAAATAATTATTTTTAACATATAAGAGATTTAAGGCATTGAGTTAGGAGTTTGAACATTTATAAACCTATTCCCGTGGCATAACAATTGTGGACTTTAGACAAGCACGTGTCACGTGTCACGTGTTGCTTCTACTTTTTTTTTTTTTTTTTTTTTTAAGGGCAAAATGGTACAAATAATTCTTTATCTTTTTTTTTTTTTTTTTGTTTAGTGTTTATAGTCATAAATATTTAATTTTATCTTTTAATATTTTCTATAATTTTTTTATTGGTGCATATGGTAATTCTGTTAAATTTTTTATAGTAAACTATTAGTTTTTTTTTTTAAATCCCAAAGACAAAATAGTCTTTTAACCTTTTATTGAAAAAAATAAAAAATGAGGAAATTTATTTTATAAAATAAATTAATGAAATAAATACAAAAATATATCTATTATATATTCTTTTTTTTCATGAAATAAATTTTCCTTTTCTTAGTTTTTTTTTTTTTTTTTTTTGGTTGGAATAAAAGGTGAAAAGACTATTTTGGCGTTGAGATTAAAGGGAAAAAAAGAAGTAATATGATTGAAAAGACTATTTTGCCCTTAAAATTAAAAAAAAAAAAAATTTGACTAATAGTTGACCATCAAATTTTAATAAAAGACCATATATAACAATCAAAAAAAACATAAATGACATTAAAAGATAAAATTAAATATTTAGGACTATAATCACAAAGATAAGAGACCAATTTGCCTTTGTTTGGCTTCTACTTCTGTTCTACTTCGGGTCTTTAATGGCTTTATTGAGCACATCGGGTCCAATCCGACAGTAACTTATATATATATATATATATATATAATTAATAAATAAATATTATTTAAATTTTTTAACATTAAATAAGTTTTAAAATTTTAATATTATTATTATTTTAACCTTTATACGATTTTTATATGTGATTGTTTATTAATTTATAATCAATCTATATTTATTTTAAT
The DNA here is from genome assembly GCA_035583425.1 of Marsdenia floribunda. NCBI lineage: Eukaryota > Viridiplantae > Streptophyta > Magnoliopsida > Gentianales > Apocynaceae > Marsdenia > Marsdenia floribunda. The sequence goes on from JAXGGT010000002.1 coordinate 6,015,567, forward strand.
CTATTGTAAAATACTAACCTAATTAAAATTTAATAAAAAATATAATCAGAATAGTCAAAATAATTATTAAAATATATAGTACAAGAATTTCAAAAAAAATGAAAGAAAGAGACTAAAATGACTAATTTTTCAAAAGAAAAAGAAAAAAAAAAACTAGTGAAAGATTTAGATACTTTAGGGTGCATTTGGCAATAACTAAATTTTAGATAATTATCCGATTTAGTCCCTTAATAAATTTGTATTATTCGATTGATCCTAAAAGAAAAAAAAAAGAAAGAAAGAAATACATTGTTCTCTTGCATAATTTTGACTATCCAAATTAATTGTTTCAACCAATAATTAATAAAATTTAAATTTAGACCGTAATTTTTGTTTTTACTAAACACATATTATTACTAAGAGACAAAATAAAAGAAGTTTTAATAAATTTAGATTTCTTAATAATTCATTACTTTTTTTTTTAATAATTACGTGTATGAAACATGTAAAAATTTTCATTAATTATTGATTGAAAAGATCAATTTATACAATCGAAATTAGATAAAAATTTAATTTCTTAAAAAAAAAATTAAAAGATTTATAATCATTAAAATAATTCAATTAATCTTTAAATTTTACAATTACAAAATTTATATAATATACTCAGATTGGAATCCAAACCGAGCACGAGTCCTAGATAGGGTACACAGTAATATATTTTATATATAAAAATTCACAATTTCATTTTTTATTTTAGATGCATATGAAAAATAGTATGATATATCTTTTATATTATTAGACACGTGCGCATAATCTTCTGGTAAAAAACAATAGCAATAATTTTAGATCCGGAAAATTGGTCGGTTTAGTCCTTTATCTATTTTCAATAATTAATATAGATTCACAATCTTTTTTTTTACCTGCTAAGTCTCATAACTTTTTATGACCTACCAATTAAGTCCTTCCGGCGAAAATTTTGAATTTTTTTGCCAAATTTCATCACGTGCTGGCCACGTGATGAAATTTTAGGGGTAATATCGTCCGCCCACTATTTATAAACCCAAAAATTTTAGGGATACTTTTGTACTGGAACATTTGGAGTATGGAAGAATCTAGGACAGTACAAAAATATCTCTAAAATTTTTAGGTTTATGAACAGTGGGCGGACAATATTACCCTTAAAATTTCATCACGTGGCCGACACGTGATGAAATTTGGCCGAAAAATTCAAAATTTTTGCCGGAAAGACTTAATTGGCAGGTCGTAAAAAGTTATGGGACTTAGCAGGTAAAAAAAATAGATTATAGACCTATGTTAATTATTAAAAATAGATAAGGGACTAAACCGGCCAATTTTCCTTTTAGATCCAATCAAAACTAGTCTCCACCATTCCTTACGGTACTCCTTTCAGTATCTTATTTAAATCACTCTATTTCTTTACTTAGCGCTGTGGTTTTCTTTGGCAACAAGAAAATTATAATTGAAAATAAAATTGAAGGATAATAAATCCGATATATAATTAATTAAAGGGAAAAAAAAAAAAAAAAAAAAACTTATTCAAATATACACTTTATTCTCCTTCAGTCTCTACGATATCCTATATATATAACCATTAACATAGAGGCCTTGATTCAGAAAATTAGAAACAATGATCTTTGGAATTTAGAGAGAGAGAGAGAGAGACAGAGCGAGATAGAAAGAGTTTTGATGATAGGGAAAATCGCTGCTCACTGCTACGCCTGGATTGCTTTAAAATTCTCTGTATGTAGTATTGATGGTTTGATTGTTTATGGCTGTTTAAATCGATCGAATTGTTTTGAAATTTTCATATTTTGATTGATTTTACTGTTTAATTTCGAGGGTTAGGGTTATTATTATATTTTTTGTTTAAATATTTTCTTTTTTTTCTTTTTTGTCTTCCCTTATGGTATATGCATTTTTATGCGATTTTTGTGCCTGCAGGTATACATATAAAAGTCGCAAGGCGATTTTTTTTTTTTTTTTTTTTTTTTGATAGCTTTTACTGAGAAGTTTGACGGCTGCTACCATGGACTCCAGTATAGTGATCAAGGTACGATTCTTTCCGTTCTTTTGATGATTTGTTTTTTCGCGGTGAAATTGTTGGTGTTGTTGGTAAACATTATGCTTGAGTTGATTTGGGGGAATTTCGGATTGCTTGTGCTTTCTGTTTTTTTTTTTTTTTTTTGCGGGTTCTGTGGGCTGTTTGTGTGTTGGGGGAGGGGAGGTAGTAGATTGAGTTGATTAGGTTCTTCTTAAGGTTTTCTTACTTAGGGGAGGAACATATGGTGTTGGGTATCCTTAACACCAATTTGGTGAAACTGCATTTTTTGCTGAAGTGTTAAGCTCAACTAGGAGATTATAATTGTGGGATCATCTAAATTTGTTTTTTTTTTTTTTTTTTTTCACGGCTAAATGGTCTGCGTAATTTCTTCAGGTTTATTCTTTCTTTATCATTATTATTTTAATTCTATTCTTTATTATGGATTTCATAATTAATCTCTTATCTGCGCTGCGCTTAAATAATTTGCACATTAATATTATTAGCATCATTTTGTTAAGATAATGCGAATGAAGACCGCAGAGTTCTCTTACCTCCCTCTCTTATCAAGATCCATCCCATGTGTTCAGAATTAACAGTAATAGAAAGGACATGAACCAAAAATTAAGTAGGGCTTTGGCTTCCTTTGTGATCCAATGCACGCATAGGGCATTCAAAACTAAGAGCTATATGCTTGATGAGCAACATCTGTATCTGTTATGTTCTGCAATTATTTTGACTTTTATTCTTTGCAGCAACTCTTGTATGCAATTCTTTGATCATAGTCACTTTCCTTGCACTGCTAGTCTGACATGGAGCATTATTTCTACTATACAGATTAAGTATGCAGAAACCGTTAGGCGCTTCAGTGCTCGTGTTGTGGATGGGGAATTTGACCTTGACATGGATAAATTGAGAGACAAGATTGTTCGTTTTTTCAAGTTCTCTCGTGATACTGAATTCACAATAACTTACATTGATGAAGACAATGATGTGGTAACACTGGCTGATGATGATGATCTGCGTGATGTGGTTAGACAAGGCCTGAATCCTCTCAGAATCACTGTGAACTTGAGCACTGAAAGGAGCAGTGAATCTTCTTCTTCTTACAGGACAAGTGGAACTTTCACACAGTTGGGATCATCTTGGTTGCAGCAACTTGCGCAAAACTTAAACAGCCAAGATCCTCTATTCAGGATTTTCACTGAGTGTATCATGCTGATGAACCAATACCGAGGTCATCAATCTGATCCTGAAGCTCCAGCTCATGGTCGGTCTACCAATGAGACTGTGACTGGAGATGCTCGAGGCCCAAAGATCAACGAAGCTGGTAATTCTGGTGTGGTTGGGCCTGCAGGTACGGCTAATGTACTGTCAGATAACCAATCTGAAAAGGTCGTCTTGAAAACTGATGAGGTTAAGTCTCAAAGTGTTGCTGACTGTTCAAAATTGTCTGCAAGATCAGATCTTCAAAGGTTTGCCTCTCAGATTAGGCAGAGAACTTCTCCTCAGACTGATATTGGTACGAATGAGTCAATCAAACAGCCACCTTCAGTTGGGGCTGCACCTGTGTCAAAAAATGTTCCTCGTGAAAAAAAGGAGGCAAGTCAAGAATCAACCACGCCTAATGAAATTCCCTCTTTTTTGCCATCTATCCCTGTTAGTCTGAATATTCAGAATTCCCAGCCAATTTCAACTCTTTGTGATGGTACCAATATTGCATCTGTGGGGCCACTTGGAAGTAGTTCTGGGAATTCTTCTCCCAATCCAAATGTAAGTCCTTTAAGGGGTTCAAAAATAGGAATGCCCTTAAGAAACCCCTCAGCAGTTCCTGTACCTCTTCCCTTTGTTGTGCAATCTAGAAGAAACCATAGACAGGGAGACAATCCAGTTATGATGTTTCATCGCGGAGTTCGTTGTGATGGTTGTGGTCTGCATCCTATTACTGGCATCAGATTTAAGTCGAGAGTGTAAGAAACTGCAATTTTTCTTCTGTTGAGTTGTAATGGGAGAACGCAAGATATTTACACAACCTTTAACTTCTTTACTGTAGGAAAGAAGATTATGATCTTTGTAGCTTCTGCTTTGGGGAAATGGGCAATGAAGAGGATTATATAAGGATTGATCGTCCAATGACTTATAATAAGCGCCTGTTTCCTTTCAGGGGCCCACTTGAAGTTGTATGTGTATGTCTATTTCAGCTTTTTCCATGTATTATATTTTTCTAATTCTGACTTCCATTAATTCTACTTCCTTGGCTGTTATGGGATGAAGCCAAGACGGTCTAAGCTGGACAGCCGCTTCATTCATGATATGAGTATCTCAGATGGCACATTGATGGCCCCATCGACTCAATTCACCAAGATCTGGCGAATGAAGAATAATGGTACTGTTGTATGGCCCCAAGGAACACAGCTTGTTTGGATTGGTGGTGACAAACTTACTCATTTATTTTCTGTGGAATTGGAGGTGGGTGACATTTTCTGTTTTTAATGTCTAGATCATTAGTTTGCTATATATATATATATATATATGTTCCTAGCACTTTGTAGTATTTTTAAGGCTAGGAATTTTCTACTCCTTATTTTTATGTATTTTTCTTTGATTGCTTCAGTAGAGGGGACTATTTAATTTTTGTCTCAAATTTCTGGCAGATTCCTATGGGTGGTTTACCTGTGGGCAATGAGCTTGATATTGCTGTTGACTTTGTCGCACCTAGGCATCCTGGTCAGTATATTTCGTACTGGAGGATGGTCTCGCCTGCTGGTCACAAGTTTGGCCAACGTGTTTGGGTTCTTATTCAGGTGTCTTGACTTAAGATTCTCCAATTGATATTGTATTCAGTGTACTTCCTTTGTTGGCTAATGTTTGCTTCATTATCTTGTACTCACACTAGGTTGACGTGAATGAGTTGCCCCCTGATAGTTTCCACAGCTTCAATTTGAATTTGCCACCTGTTTCAAATGGGGTATCAAACCCTGAAACTATAAATGTGAACCCAGAGCCAATGGTGAAGGATAACCTGCATGAGCTTGGGCTTATAGAATTTGCAAGTTCAGATGGGACTGCAGACTTGGTCGAGCCACTCGTTGCCTTGCCAGTACAGAAGGAAGAACAGGTGAATTTACCTGTCAATGATAGCTTGTTTGTTGGCGGTGCAGTTTCAGAGCCCAGTCTCAGCGCACCTTCATCATCAGTCACTTATTCGATTGCTGATCTAGCTTCTGCTCCTCCATCAACATCAATCTCTTATCCAATTGTTGATCTACTTGAAACTGCTACTCCTCCTCCAACTGTCCCGGCCTCAGAACCAGTGCCTTCAACTGTAGTGCAGACATCATCTGCAGATCTGGGACTGAAACCAGAGGTTGAGGAGACACTCCTGAGGGATCTTGAAGAGATGGGTTTCAAAGAAGTTGATCTGAACAAGGAAATTCTGAGGCTCAATGAGTATGACTTGGAGAAATCAGTGAATGATCTTTGTGGTGTGTCAGAGTGGGATCCTATCCTGGAGGAGCTAAATGAGATGGTGAATTATCTTCACATCACAATGCTTCATTTTTTTTTTTTTAACTTTTTGCTTGTTTGTCTTTCACCCTGTTAAGTATTAGGGGAAGTTGCATACATTCCTGATAATTATTGATATATGGAATTTTTTTTTTTTTGGTCCCTTTTACCTGGCAGGGCTTTCATGATGAAGAAAAGAACAGGGAACTCCTGAAGAAGAACAATGGAAGTGTCAAGCGTGTGGTTATGGATCTCCTTGGCGGAGACAATGTGTGATCCCTATTTGTCGTGCTTGGGTAAGAGATAGATAGGTATAATACATAAAAGCTTTTAACCAAGTTATTTTGGTAGTACCATAAATTAATGATACTTTTTAGTTATGTTTTAATGTAGAATTTTGGATTCCTTATCTATCTGGTTATTGATGTGGACCTGGCAGATGCTAGCCTCAACTTATATAATAGTTCTATGTTTATAAATAATATGTTTGGTTTTCAAAAGTTAGTAAGTTGTGATTGTTTTCTTTCTTAATATATATATATCATAACCCAGGCTCATAGAGTCGGTATATATAATGTATCTTCTTATTTCTTGTAATATATCTGGCAGTGACCAAAGTGGCTTTCCAGCTGCAGCACCCCACTAACTGCATAAAAATATTTGTAGTCTTAGGAATAATTGAATTAATGGTTAACACCTGGTGTTGCAGAGCGGGAAAGAGAGAGAAGGGAGAAAAACGAACCTTAATGTACAATTAATTCCAACTTGTAACGAACTCTTCAATTTGTCGTGCAATGGCAACCTCCAATCTATCAAGTCTCAACCAGATTGTAGGCTGTTCAGTTTCCCCATCTCCTCCATGTATAACAATATCCTTCATTAATGATCATCCCTGTTCCTGTCTGTCCATTCCCCCGTGAATTCATCTTCTTCTTTTTCACCAGCTTTGTTACACTTAGAAGGCAGGGGGAGTATCAACGATATTGGTCTTTTCTTCACATTTCAACTTCTTCCTGTGAAATCATCCCCATGGTTTTTAAATTTATGGGGATATTATTCAGTTTTTCTTCTTCTATATATATACGCACATATATGTCATGCCCCGTGCGGCACGATCGTACCCTTAATATTTTCTTTAAGAACATAAGGTCTTTTATAATTTAATAAAAAATTTAGCTCTTTTCACAACTTAATCAAAAATTTAGTTCCAAATATAGTACGAGAGTATCATATCTTTTAAAGAAATCTTGAAACAAAATTAGGGTACAATCCCAAAATAAAATTCGAAAATCGAAGTCTCATTTATTCTCTTATTCATCTTCACTAACATCTACAAAAAAAAAAAAAAAAAAAAGGAGAAGTAAAGGGAGGAGATGAGTTAGATATATTCCTTGTTTCCAAAACATCAAAAAAATCAGTAACGAAAAGATTAATTTTCAAAATATCAATTAACAAAATTAAAACAGACTTCCTTTTAACAAATTTAACAAATAAACAAAATATCACAAATTCAAATTCTTTTCTTTTAGTAGGCTCAAGTAAGTATAGACATTTGTTGGTTTAACCGTATTTAGCCTTAGTTATCAAAGTGTGAGCTTTATCACCATGTTTAATAGGAATAATAATATTAATAATCAAAGAAAGAAAAGGCGGCGACCTCCTTTTTTAAAAACAAAACAAAACAAAAATTCTTTTTTTCTTTTTAGAATGTCAAAAGAAAAATCTTTTAAAATTATTTCAATCAAATTATAAAACATAGAGAGAATTGAAATTCAAGAATTTTTAAAAGATGAAATACAAAAGAAGATCGAATAATCTATTTACTTACCTCTACAATCTTGAATAAAAAACTGATATTCAACCTATCTGATCTCTAAATTCTATAGAATTTATCTTTAAAAAAAAAAACATGACTATTAAATATTAAAACCTAATATGAGTAAGATTCTTTATTAGATCAAATAACTTATTAAATCTCAAGACCTAATACCAGTAGGACTTCTTATTAAATTAAATAATTTATGGATAAATACTAATAATTACGTAATTTATAAATATTAATAATTTAAAATTCTTTAATTGCCCCTAACTTTTGTTTGGGTATTACAATATACATAATACTCATTCTGTGTGTGTGTGTGTTTTTTTTTTTTTTTTTTCAAATTTGTCACTAAACAAACTTTCATAATTATTAAAACAAATAGAAAAATTTCTGATTTTAGTCCTCTAACTATTTACGTTTCCTGAACTTGGTCCTAAATTTTTAAAAATACATAACAAGATCCTATAACTATTTTCAAATTCTGAAGTAGGTCCTTCCGGCCAAAATCCTCCTTTTTCCGGCACTTCCAATCACGTGAGATACACATGCTCTCTTTTTTTAGAGTATTTTCAGTAATCTCTTCCATCCCTTAAAAAAAAAAAAAAAAAAAAAAAAAAAAATAAAAATTAAATCCCTA
>JAXGGT010000002.1:6062415-6082946 GCA_035583425.1 Marsdenia floribunda
AGTTTCATTTTGCAAGCAATAGTACTCTTTGCTTACATCCCATGATATATATATATATGTGTGTGTGTGTGTGTGTGCTGTTAATTAATTCATCTCTCTCTCTTTGTCCGGAAACTACAAAGAACTAATGTCGATTTCTCCGGCATTATTATATACACTGATCAGAGAGATGATTCCTAAACTACTATGTTTGATAAAATTAACAAAGTTCTTCGAAGAAAAATATGAATGTGATTACGACGTAAGAATGTCGGATCAAAAGACACTCGATCGGACGCTTATGAGAAAAAGGCATTACTGCCAAATTAAGGGATAAGCTCAGAATCTTACTTAAAACTTTCCACCATTTAAACTAATGCCTTTTCCCTAAAAAAACATAGTATTTTTATATTTTTTATAGATATCATAAATAAAACAGTTATTATCTAAATAATATGTTTTTGTCATTACATAATATATTAATAAGTTATTATTAACAATTTTTTATAAACATATACATACATACATATATATATATATATATATATATTCATTCTCAAAAAAAAAAAAAAAATCATGTGAGTTAATTAGTATATGAAAATTCTAAAAGCATATAAAATTATAACTCGAAATAACTATTATAAATTCATTACATTTTTTAATTTCCCTGTTATTTAATATTTAGTCTTTAATTTAATCCTTTTTTTTTCTTTTTCATCCCCAATACTTTTTTTTAATATCTTTTATATGGTTGGTATTTTTCTATGTCTGTGCCCACATGTAGATGTAGTAGGTGTTAAAGATATATTAATTGTTAGAGATATAAGATATTAATTATTAGAGATATTAGAGATATATTAATTTTATTATTTTGTTATTTATTATTTTTCATAATGGTAGGATAGTCTTTTTAGTCTTTTTACATTGTTTGCTATATATACTTTTATTTCTCTCTTGTTATTGATAATTCGTTTTAATAAAACCCTAGTCTCTATTTTCGTTCCGTCTTCTCTCTTTCAATTTCGTCTCAATTCTCACATGGTATCAGAGTAAGGTTATGGATTTGGTTGAAGAACCATTATTGGGTCTGGTAATTTCTTGATGTTTGCTTCCCTGATTTGGTGTTTTATCTTTTGGATTTTGGTCTCTCCATGATCTTCGATTCTCGTGAGGAATTTGGACTTTATTTTTCTGTTCATATTTGGAGGACTTTATTTTTTTGTGTGGATCTTGAGGAAACGATGGACGTTCGAGGAGAGCAAAGCGGCAGGAGAAAAGGTGGAGAACGAGGCAGTCAATGAGGAGGGCCAAAAGGGTAAATTTATGGTGGTTGATGAGGGGTTTTCTCTAGAATTTTGCACATTTGGAAAATTTGGAAATTTGGGAATTTGGTAATTTTGCACATTGTTTGCACATTTGAATTTTGCACATTTAGGAAATTTGGTTTGAAATTTGTTTGCAGTGGAAATTTATTGGCAGTAGAGTAAAGTTGGATTTGCACATTTGGGAAATTTGTTTGCAATAGAGTAAATTTGGGGAAATTCATTTGCAGTAGAATAAATTTTTTTGGGAGTTTCTTGCACAGTGGCCTTGAGATTCAAATTTTCAAAATTTGAATATGGGGATTGAATAGTTGAAGAAGAGAAAAATTTAGTCAGTAAATTTGCCAATTCGTACTCACTTTGGAGGTTTGCTTACTTGAAAGCTTTGTTTACTTTGTTTGATTTGCATTGTATTCCAATATTTGGGATTAGTGAAAAAGTTGCTGATATCAAGACCCGCGTTCAAGCAATGAAGTGTCTTACTGCCTTTTGTGAAGCTGTTGCTCCAGCATTTCTTTTCGAGAGACTATCAACTGCATCAAAATTTCCGAAGAAATGTGTTGTTTTGTGTCTATTTGGGATTATATGTCTTGGACGAGCTGCATCGGGTGTCAATTTGTCTTCTTTCTGTTTAAGTTCTTCTTCTTTGCTGACAAACTCCCAATGCTCCTTGCAACCGCATTGTGAGTTTGAGGGGGGATGTTAAAGATATATTAATTGTTAGAGATATAAGATATTAATTCTTAGAGGTATTAGAGATATATTAATTGTTAGAAATACTAGAGATATATTAATTAATTTTATTATTTTGTTATTTATTATTTTTTATAAGGGTAGGATAGTCTTTTTAGTCTTTTTACATTGTTTGCTATATATACTCTTATTTCTCTCTTATTATTGATAATTCATTTTAATAAAACCCTAGTTTCTATTTTCGTTCCGTCTTCTCTCTTTCAATTTCGTCTCAATTCTCACAGTAGATTCTGCTCCAAACGAGGGGTAGGTTATGACTTATGAGCTACGAACCCAGCTAGACGATACAAACAATGGCCAAGATATGAAATCCAAAATTCAAGTGATAAACTTTTGAATGATATGAAATCCAAAATTCAACATTTGTTATGAGTTGTTGGTAAGTAATTACTAATTCAACTAATGCATAAATGTATTTAATAGATTTTCCTTCAATATGTTAACATGGGTTTTTCTTTCATCAAAATTTTCATATTAAAAATTTGAGATAAAAATGAAGAATAATTTCTTTTCGGTCCATTATGAAAATCATATTTTGCATTTTTTTTTAAATATTCAAGGTCGACCAAATTAAGTTGTTGATCTTTGGTCATTTGTGATATAATAAGGTTTTCGTTTTTTTTTTTTTTTTAAGTTCAACTGTCATTTACTTCTCTAAAAATAAATCATTTACTCCCTATGCCTCCCCTCCACTAATTGCAATCCAACCAAAAATCACCTCCCAGACAATATACACGAGGTATGAAGAGACAATGGTCATAATGACATGTATTTGGACATGAGGAAACTTGCAGGAATCTACATGGCATAGTAAAAATAATAATAATAATAATAAAATTCAAGAGTCAGACGAGTAATGGCTCCGATTCGCAATTTCAAGAGATTACTCAATTATCAAAAAAATTTTGCAAAACAGATTCCCTCTCATTACTCTTCTAGAGTCCCTCTCTATTGTCAAAAGTATTGAAAAATCACATTCTCTTCAAACCCTTCAAATACATATCATTCTTCTAATATTTTTGAAATAGTGAGGTCAAATGATGTTGCTTCAAATACACAATCAAGAAGAGGAGAAGATGTTCAACAATCATCAGAATGACCACCCTTAGTTGTAGAGACGGATATCGAATTAAGGAAACTGATATCTAATCTTGTGTTAGAAAATCATCCAGACCTACACAAAGTTACGCAAGACAGTTCTTTGTTTGTTTGTAAAAGATTCGAAGATTCATGGGCAGAAGAGTGGTCAGCTAAAAACTTAGCAGTAGGCAAGCACCAAAAACTGAACGAATTAGGGCAACTGGAAGGTTTTTCAGACATGTTGGTCTACTAGAAGTGGGATACACTTATCACTTTCTATGATATCTCTGTCCCACATCAAAAGTATATGTGAACATGTCATGGAATATATGTGTGGGCCTCGGTACTCAATGTCAACTCGGGATATCCCTTTTGGTACTGCGAGGATGATGTCAAGTAGTTGAATGTGGGTACCGCCAAGCTCATAGTTGTAGTATGAGCTCGCAAGCCCAGGTCTTGATAGTTGGTAACACAGTAGGTAGCCAGCCCGGACTATGGAAACTAAGTGCTACACCATATGTGAGGTAGGAGCCACCTCTAGAATCCTAGACATCCACTGGTTGATCTTGGGCTTAGACCAATTATGTTTGGCCCTAGTGGTGACGTTGGGCCGTGAGGGGGGTGAATATGATACCACTATCCCACATCGAAAGTGTATGTGAATATGTTATTGAATATATGTGTGGACCTAGTTACATATTGCCAACTTAGGATATCTCTTTTGGTACATCGAGGATGGTGCAAAATAGTTGACCGTGGGCACTGCCAAGCCCATAGTCGCAGTACGGCTCGCAAGCCTAGGTCATGACACTTTCTGCATAGAATTTTTCCCTCGACTAGTTAGACCTTTTTACTAGAATGTTGTAATTTCCATAGGAATCAATAAAGAGTTAATTGTTATGGTTAAGGGGGTCATGATCTAGGTTACGACTAACCAAGTGAACATTTGGTTTAGTATGAATAGAGAAGGATACCACTTGTCATCCTATCAAAGTGCAAAAATCTATATTGAGAGAAGAGGTTTGTCGAAAACTGTGCGGATCGCCCAAACCTAGTATGAACGACCTATCTGTTTCAAGTTGTGCAATAGGAAGAATAGTTGCATAATTCATACAAGATAGATATCAAAAGTAACTTGGGATGACCGATTTCATTCTTACATATAAGGCTTTAACAAGGAAATTTGTTAATTATTTTGGTAACTGCTTTCTATGGAGCATTAACCTTGCACTAAGGCAAAAAGACAAGAAGTTGCACCTAGCATGAAAATATGTGTAGTGTTTGGTTCTTCACAAAGTAATATTATTTATAGTTAGACTACATGCACTGAAATAACATATAAAATCAGCAGTTCAAACCATGATTTACAGAATATCATGGGTAACTATCACAAACACTACAATCATCCATTGTTGTATGCAAAAATCATACTCCAAATAAATAGCAAATGGTTTAACACATAGCAAAAAAAATTAAAAACTTCAAGAACATTGTGTGATCAATTATTACAAATTCATGCCCAAAAAAAAAATATATATCATAATATTGAACATAATAGGGAATCAGTAGATTGATCAATTTTTTGTTGATGAGACCACAAGTTCCACAATAGCATCTAGGGCATCATCATCCATGGTATGGTGACCTTCACTATGTGTGCCTGTGATTATGCCTGTTGGATCATTTCTTGTTGGTTTCTTATTATCTGAACCACATTGATTAATCACAGTTAATCAAACTCATATGTTGTACTGAATTAGTTGATTGATTTTATATATAATTTAACTACCTTTATTTCCAGTTTTGGAAACATCAGTCAGCCCAACATGTTCTACTAATTTGTTCATGTATTCTAATATGACTCATGGATTAATAAGCATTGAAAATTTAACAAATGCTTCATAGTAGTAAAGAAACAAATTACACGTGAGATAAAGACAAAATGCTTACTTTGAATGGATGCATTTGAATGAACACGTGAATTATCAAAGTATTTGGATATATGCGATCCATTAGATGTTTCTATTCAGCCAAATAAGAAAAAAATTACTCATAAATCGTAAAATTTGGACAACTAGTTTGTTAATAGTTCAATACCTTCATTGTCATCATTTGTAGAGGTTTCAATTGAATCTTTACCCCACCCCACCCCCACCCCCACCTTATGTGCATTCGGGTTTGACATCAAACATTGATTCTCGAAGATCAACAATCCTAATATTCTTGAAATATTTTAGTGAACTTTGGTCACCCAAGCATTCATCAATCCTTCTTCCATCCAATTGACCTTGTGTGTTGGAGTGATGTTCATATTTTTTATCTTCATCATTATGCACATGTATTCCTTCATTTGAGAATTGAATGTCTGGAAAATCTGCATTTAGGTGTTGCTACACATGTTGATGATCTTGTTGTTGGTCACACTAAAATAGATTTTGTGGTGCTTGCGCATGAAGTTGATGATGTTGTTGTCCTGGTACAAAATTATCAGACATATCCTTAGTCCTTCGTGGATTAACGTTCTTTCCACTACTTGTTTCATAATCTCCATAATTTTAGATAATGTATTTTGCACTTGAAAAAGAAAAACCTTCATCTTCTTGTGAAACCGGCTACCATCTCTTCTATCCTTTTCCCATGCATGTTGTAAGTCATCTAATTTGTTACTAATGGTTCCGTAGTTGCTTGCATGTGTGGGCTCTGTACTGGGTATCCCAATCATCTTCTCCTTGTTGCGACTGTGTTGCCTTGGTTTCTTTGATTTTGCTGCATCTTGTCTCCATGCAATATATATTTTGCATTTCATAGGACAACTTTATTGGCTCAATTATCTCACATTCAAAATCAACACCACATAATATGAAAATCCTAGTTATTAGAAACCTACCATAAGACAACTTCTTATTTGTTATTGGAGGAATCAATTTGTTATTGTTTCAAATGGCTATATTCCCCATTTCACAGCAATGACTATATATAACCCTTTTATCATCCAGCAAATTCACTCAAAGAAAATACTTCAAAAATCCACATATTGTACACCTCACATGGTTCTCATTTTCTACAATATATCTATTTTTTACAACATTCAACTGTGGGCAACAACTGAAAATCTTAATAAATTTTATGTTGTTCACAAAAATTGTATAACGGGTGTTTTTATGAAGTGGGAAGTGCTTCAAAACTACAAATGAATCCTTGAAATGCTTCAAATCATTTGTAAAATTGAAGAGGCAGTAGTTGGAAAAGCTACAAAGCTTTGGCAAACCATAATTCAAAACTACAAATGAATCCTTGAAATGCCTTCAAATCATTTGTAAAATCGAAGAGGCAGTAGTAGTTTGGAAAAGCTACAAAGCTTTGGCAAACCATATTTCAGCCAAAGAAGAAAGAACCCCTATAGTTTCCAAAAGGTACTTTCCAATTGAACCTAGAACATTCACTAGCTATTAAAGGAAACTGACTGAATTATTATTATTCTTATTTTTGTAATTTTCTGTACAATTCATTTCAAATTCAAAATAATCACAATTTATTTTATTTTCATAATTATGTTATTTTTTTATACAAATTCTATTATATGTAAAAATAAATATGTTTAACAAAAAAAAAATAATGATAAACAAAAAAAGAAAAATACATTATAATTTCAAATCCTATTAAAATTGTCAAATTATCCCAAAAACCAATATTCCAATAATTATATCACACATCATTCTTTACCTTAACATTTTATTAACTATGTCATTATTATACCTATAAAAATTCTACTTTTTTAAACTAAAATCTAATTCAAACAACTATTTATCATACAACTTTTTCAATCTCAAAAAAAATAAATCTATTTTTTCAAAATAAAATTTACTCAACTTTAAAAAACTCTTTTTTTTTTTTTTTTTCAATCTAAAACACTAGCCCAAATACAGAAGGTTTTGAGTTAAAAATTTTGGGAACACGCTTCTTGCTGTCTTGATATTATTCTTTTCTTCTTTTGTTTGCAGAGTCTACGAGGCAACATACACACATTATGGCAGCAAAAGCAAATTCCAACCAGAAGCCATGAAAACAACACGTATTTAGTGCTGTGAGATGTCTATGCTTCTTGCCCTGGTTGCATAATTTAAGACAAAATCAACAGAAAGCACTACAAACACCGAGCATCATCTGTACTACAGAAGCCTGTATTTCTATTAGAAATATCAGGGATTTGCTAGTGCAGAAATGAATTTCAATACTTTGGCTTAAAGGCCACAGAGTGCGTCTTTAGGACAGAAAATGAAAATGCAACTAATATTAGAATATTCTGACAAGGCACATTATCCAACATTCATTTGCAATCTAACAAGTAAAAACATTTATATGAAGGATTTTCATGAAAAAATGAATTTCCACAAAAGCAAAAGCCTTGTAACTCCTGATAGGATAGATCTAAATTACACTTTCCTATCTCATCTTGATTATGTGCATGGTGATGCCCCCCATTGCAATCAAAACACATCAGGAAATTCTTAAAACAATGCATCATTCATTATACTCAATCTTGGAAGCCTCTCTTCATGTAGGATTACTTGAGAGCAAATAAAAATTATAAAAGGGCAAACTTGATACAAATGCTTACAATCCAAAAAATAAAAAGGGACTCGAAGGATCTTCTGAAATGAAATCAATATCTAACTCGTTGGAAAGATCATTCTCACCCACAGAAGCACATAAAATGGACAAAATAACAGCAAAATATAATGGCAGACTTTCCAGAAACACTTTGAAAAATGATATCACATTAGGATTCAAGTATTGAAAAAAATAAAAATAAAATATATATATATATATATATAAAAACAAGTAAAGAACGTGATGCAAGCTTACAAAATGTGAAAGACTTCTAACAAAAACGATAAATTGAACTACACTTGTTACATGAAGAACGATGCGGTAGATTTCCTTTGTTCTTTAACCAAAGTCATAAAAAGAACTCACCTTCAGTAGCATGCAATTCACAACTAACATAAAAAAGATACAGAGAAAAGATATTCAGAGCAAATGCATTATGCTTTTATGCTTCTAGCAAACTAAGAATTTGTAAGGAAGATGTGACCTATAGAACAACTTGAATCAGAGAGCTCATACCATATACGTATGTGTTTGCCTTAATCTGTTAAATTCCAGGACATTCAACATTAGATGGGAAGTCAATATAAAGGTGTGAAATACATTCTTTTGGATTGGGATAGCATAACTTACATCAGTGAGGCGCCAAATAACTTCAAGAAAAGCTTATATGGATATAGCAGCAGAAATTCCTTGTTCTCAAGCAGGTTAAAAATGACAAGGTTCAGAAGATGCTAAACAGTATCCAAGAAAATAAAGCAAAGAAGTTTACTTGAATTGATTAACAACAATTCCTCAAACTAAGCTAAACAACTAAAACATAGCGTAAGTAAACAAAAAAAAATAAAAAAAAAAATCATCATATATGACACTGGATTCATCATGGTTGATTTTTCATAGGCAGCTGCATGAAGTAAGAAGAGATGCAACCAATCACATCACTCAATAATAGATTGAATAACCCCAGCTCCAACTGTCTTTCCTCCTTCTCGAATAGCAAACCTCATTCCCTGTTCACATGCTACTGGCATGATGAGTTCTACTACCATCTTCACACGGTCACCAGGCATTACCATCTTGGATTCCTCATCCTTGTCATTCATAATCGTTGTAACCTTGCCTGTAACATCTGTGGTCCTCATGTAAAACTGTGGCCTGTAGCCTGCGAAAAAAGGGGAATGTCGACCACCCTCCTCCTTCTTCAACACATAAACAATGGCCAAAAACTTAGTATGAGGTGTAATTGTCCCGGGCTTTGCCAACACCATTCCCCTCTGAATATCAATTTTCTGGATACCTCTCAACAACAAGCCCACATTATCACCAGCCATGGCCTCATCCAAAGTCTTCTGAAACATCTCAACTCCTGTCACAGTAGTAGACCTAGTTTCTCTCAAACCCACTAAATCAACTGTATCCCCAACCTTTACTGTCCCCCTCTCTACCCTCCCAGTAGCCACTGTACCTCTACCAGTAATTGAGAACACATCTTCAATAGCCATTAAAAATGGCAGGTCAGTTTGCCTTTGTGGAATTGGAATATATTCATCAACAGAATCCATTAATTGGTAAATCTTATCGACCCATTCATTTTCACCCCTCTTGATACCAGGATTAGCCATTAAAGCTTCCAAGGCCAATAAAGCGGAACCAGAAATAATAGGAATATCATCACCAGGAAATTCATAAGAAGACAAGAGCTCCCTTACCTCCAACTCAACAAGCTGGAGCAACTCATCGTCATCAACCTGGTCTTGCTTATTCAAGAAAACCACCATATTGGGGACGCCGACTTGCTTGGCCAACAGGATATGTTCCTTCGTCTGGGGCATAGGCCCATCAGCCCCAGAGACCACAAGAATAGCACCATCCATCTGAGCAGCACCAGTAATCATATTCTTCACATAATCAGCATGACCAGGGCAATCGACATGAGCATAGTGTCTGTTCTCGGTCTCATACTCGACGGTAGCAGTATTAATGGTAATACCACGAGCCCTTTCTTCAGGGGCAGCATCAATTTCATCATACTTCTTAGGGGCAGAGTTACCGACAGTGGCTAAAGCCATAGTGAGGGCAGCAGTAAGGGTGGTTTTGCCATGGTCAACATGGCCAATTGTACCAATGTTAACATGGGGCTTCTTCCTCTCAAATTTACCCCTTGCAGCTCTGACAGTAAAACGGCCACCCCCACGGCGGTGGATACTGGTGGTAGTAGAATTAGAGTGAAGGAAAAGTGTAGAAGGGGTTGGAATAAAGGATGAAGATAAGATAAGGTTTCTTGATTTTTCTGGAAGAGAAACAGAATGGGGAGAAAGGGTGGGGTTTGAAGATGGGGAGTAAGGGTAAAAGAACTTCGTAGAGGTTGTTGCTGCAGTTGCTGCTGAAATCGAAGTTGAAGCCATGGGTGATGGCTTTTTGGCAATGGAAGGAGAAAATGGCAGAGGAGCGAGGACTGAGGACTGAGGACTGAGGAGGAGAAGCAGAAAACTGAAGAAGAAATGTTGTGAAGAAATGGGGGAGGCGATGGATTATCAGTTATCTCGGTGAAGAAAAATTGGGGCCTCTCAATCTACCTCCTTTGGGGATAACTCAAGGCTTTGGATAGGGGTAATATGGGAATTTCATCAACTATGGCTTTGAATTTGACACGTATGATATTATTTGTTTTATTGTTTTATTTATATTTTTTTTACAAAAACATATAAATATATATATTTACACATATATATATATATCTTAACATATATATCTCTATATGTTATAATTCAAAAAGTCATAAATTTAATATATGACAAAGATAAAAATATTCTAAATTTCAAAATATATATATAGACGATAATAATAATTACTGTTATACATTTATTATTATTGTTTACCATATATAAATACACAACAATCTTGGATTTGTGTCAAATAAAAGTGTTGTTCAAGAATTTGAGGAAACTTTTTTGACATAATAAAAAATAAAATTAATATTTAGAATTTTTTTTTTTTTTTTTTATTACCCAACATTTGTTTTCTAAAATTAATTTCTTGTAAGATTTGAGGCTGAAATCTCATACAAAGAGAAAATGATTGATAGTGATTCCTATACAGAAGTGAAGGTCAAGAAAGTGAGTCTCTCTATAGGCCACGTTTTCTGATTTCAAATATTTGGTTTATTTTCATTGGGACTTTTATTTTTGTAGAAAAATGAAAGGATGACAAGGTGGTAACCCTTCCATCACTTAAAATTAAAAATCCTGAATTTTAACAATTTGTTTGGACACAAAATTAAAAGAAAAAAAAAAAAAATGAAAGAATATTTGGGGTTACTGCTCCCATCCCTACCCCATTCCCATTACAAAATTGTGGAATTTTCTGATTTTTTTTTTTCTTTTTTTTTTTGGGGAGGGGGTTGGGGGGGTGGAGCATTGTAAACAGTATAATATAGAACTTCTTAGTAGAAAAAGCAGATTATCAGTGACACTGCAAGAAACAATGGTTTTGTGTTTCTGGGCTTTTCTCATCATATTTCTGAACCGTGCATGCAGTAGGCAAAATTTTAAAATTACTCTAGCAATACAGGGCAGTTTTTCAGTAGCAACAACGCCAAAAATCATATAAGAATTAGCCCTTGCAAACCAGACGGTAATGATAAATACACCTCAGATAAGGGATAGAATCTGACAAACAAAATAGTGCCAGATAACAGCCATTTTTCTATTGTTAAGATATGTGCATCATCATCATCATCATCTTATATATATACACAAGTATAAAATTCAAGAAAATCTAATTAACTCCTCTTTCTAAAACTCGGACAATGAAAGAATATCACATATGCGTGTGTAACTGGTAAATATTACTGTTCTGGCATTTGCAAGAACCTCCACTACAAAGATTTACGTAGATCCAGTTATCTTACCTTGCTAAGCAGAATCAATTTGTCATCTATGGTTGCGGCAAAAGTGACAGATATTAGGTGGCCGGAGGGGAATGCAAATGTGCATGCGCATGATCTTTTAAAATCACTGGAATACCCATACTATAGTCTGTGTTCTGCCTCAAAAGTTTTAAAACTATACCTTGAAAAGTCAGGCCCATAGATCTGTTTGCTCCACTGCAACAAGCTCTGGATCTTCTGCAATAGTGTGGTCGTATCTCAGTGCTTGGGAATATCTCAAAAGTCTTCGAAGATGAGCAGATGAATGGTGCAATCAAAGAACTATCCACATTAATATCCAAAGGCAAATTGTAAAAGTAATACAGCAAACACTTTAAGTTGGCAGTGAGGAGCCTGAATCAATTACAGTTTTTGCAGAACTCCTAGCAATTCCCAGTCAGATCTTCGAACTACTGATATTCAGAACTCTGTCCCGAGTATTTGCAGGAAGATCCTCCAAAAGATGTGAAATAGCTAACTCATGCTTCATTTTGAGTTCATCTAGCTCCTTCCTCTGTTCAGCAAGAAGTTGCTCAAGTTTTTCTGCAATGATCCTGACATCACTAGATCTAGAATCTCTTGGATTACAACTCTCATCAGATAAATGAGACACACTTTCAGAATGCTGATGTATTGAAGAATCAATCTGAGCGGATGGTGCTTCAGGAATTAAAGTAGCTTCCACTTCTCCTTCGTTATGATGAAGTCCAGTTTCATTCTCAGCACCATCCAAATTGCTTTGATGTTTATCCATATCTTGTGATTGCACATTTTCTTCAAGCCAACTATCCTTATGAGTCTCAGAACATGTGGCAGTTAAATGGCCTGATCTTATTAGAGAGCTTGTAGCACCAGCTTTGGGTGAATCGCTCCAGTATCGACGACCTGAAGGCATTCTTTCCAATACCAGGCCACCAGCATCGATTGATGAAGGGAAAGAATGAGTATTTATCAGTGAGCCACCTTCAGAAAGTTCATCAACCTGCCCACTGGAATTCCCTTGAGGTGACCAATCTGGAATATATGACCTAATTTCAGCATCAATCATTTCAGCAATTGTTGAGACATCTTGATCTGTTAGGTCCAGTTCTTCAACCATTTCACTAGCAACAGCAGCTGCAGTGTCCACCTCAGTTAAAAATGGAAAATGGATATTCCGGATATGACCTGAGAATCCAGAATAGATATCAAAAACAATCAAGAATGCCTGGGAATAGATCTTCTGAACTGAATACGATAAAGGAGCAGAATACCTGAAGAATCCGCTATTTTTAATTTGAGAAATATGGTATTGTGATCCTTCCTTTGACCCTGCACAGTAAAGTCAAGGCCCCCCTCATTTGTAAACTCCTTGGAAATTTGATCACCATCTGTCTGTTCACTTGTAACATCTACAAACCATTGGATAAGTTAGTCTAAGGGAAAATGGCATCAAAATATGCAAGAAAACAATACAAGAAAAGTTACCATGGGCTGTGTGAGGCACGGATCTATTTACACTTCCGGCATTTCTTGTATTTCTGACATCATCATTTGATAGGAGAAAAGGATCCATCAATAGTTCATTTGCAGACAATCTCTCAGAGGCTTTTGCAATACATTTTTCAATAAATTCTCTGACTTCAGGATCCTTCACTTTTGCCAGTGATGCTGGTTTAACTCCCTTTGCAAAACAAGGGTTATTGGGAATCTCAATGATATCAGCAGTATAAATCGGGAATATTGGGTCCAAGAAGAAATCTTACAATGATTAAGAATGATAATCGAAAATGCATCTAATATTCTCCTATGGAGTACACTATGATGTAATAATAATAATAATAATAAATACATTAAATAACAAGCACAAATTTTTATACAGGGAATCTATTAATTGATCATTGTATATTGCCTTGGGACAATAGAAAAGAGTACTACCCAACACTAGGTAAGGCAATAAATTTCTTTTCAAATTTAACAGAACAGGACGGGGAACAGATAGAATGATACAAAGAGAACGCAAACTACAAATATATGCTGAGACCAGAAATAGGTCCACAATCTCAGCCAGAATACTTAATTTGGTTAATTCTTAAATGCACCACTGGATGAAAACATAAGGTGTTTTCTTAGTTACCTAGATATATTTCTGAAATCAAGGTATATACATCATTTTCTTAAAACAAACAAAAAGAAGAATAATGGAAGTCTAACCCAATCTAAAAACAAAGTAGAGAAGCGATCCAGAAAATTGAAATAAAAATAGTAGATGCACTAGGGTAGAGCTTTCACCCTTACCCAGACAATAAATTATATTGTTTCAGACAGGTATTAATATTGCAGATGCATTTTGGGAATGGGAAATTGAGGTACTTAATACTTCATCTCATGGTGCTAAAGATATCCCTTGACTTAGCTCTAAATTCCCAGTCTTAACAAAAAATAAAATAAAACAAATGAAAAGGACAAAATAATGGGGGAAGGGGGGAAATATGCACTGTATCAGATAGACAAAGTCAACCCATGAAAATTCTAAACAATAAAAGAACCCAATTCAGTTTCACATGGGGAAGACATAATCATCACGTCAAAACACAAATAATACCCAGCAAAAGAAGTTACAGGGCCAAAATAGGCAAGTCATAGGAAAAAAGCCCCAAACTTCTTTGTGCCAATTGCAGTAGCAAATGCAATTTCATCAACCATTTATGTAAAAAGGCAGCATTAAATGCTTCAAAACTCAAGATAGCTTAACTGTCACCGTAAAAGTCCCTAGACACATCCAAGATGCCTAACTAAACAGTAATAGTTTGGGCCCATTATCTTAATCCTAGGAGAGCCATTATATACAATTTTCAGCAATCCTTTGTATTCCATAAACTTCAAAATTTTATTTTAAGAAAAATTGGCCATTTCCTCCTTAAACTACTTGTGAATGGCCATTTTGACCCTTTTTTCTTTAATTTAAACTTTCTTTGTCCCCAAACAAAACACGACTAAACTGTTTGGTTCTTAAGCAGTCATTTTATTGGTTAACCTGTAAATAAATAAATAAATAAATAAAA
The DNA here is from genome assembly GCA_035583425.1 of Marsdenia floribunda. Lineage (NCBI taxonomy): Eukaryota > Viridiplantae > Streptophyta > Magnoliopsida > Gentianales > Apocynaceae > Marsdenia > Marsdenia floribunda. The sequence continues at coordinate 6,077,130 of JAXGGT010000002.1, forward strand.
ACAAAAACTAAAGTAGTTAATCATAAGTAGTTTAGTAACTTGGAGAACAGGTTGGCTAACTTTTCCTCATTAAACATGTACTACTGAAAGTGTCAATATACTACCTGCAAAAGGACTAATTAGTTTAGTTGTTGTTAAGGTATATCAACTAAAACTTTTGGATCATCTTATCAGATGTGGAGGTCTAATGTTTGAGCATTGAATCTATTGCATTTGTAGGTTATAGTGTACGTGTTGAGCTCTTCTTGAAGAATTTGTGTTCAGTCTATATGTGATAAGGTGTGATAGGGTGTGTTAAGTGTATATATGCAATCCTTCTCTATCAATCTAAACTTTTAGACTAGGTGGAAACTTATTAAGAAAAGCAATGAAAGGGTTGAAAGCTTACCAGAACTTCCCACAGGTGGTGAAGTATGCCTGATTTTCATCCCGATAGGGTCTAAACCTACATTTTTCAGTCTAAGCCTAGGGCAAAAGACTATTACAGCACCATTATTACCCATATAGAAAACAAAGCAGAAAAGAAGAAAAATAAAAAATAAATAAAATAATAATAATAAAACAAAACCATAAAGTGCATGTCACTTAGCAGCTTCAATAGTGCTTTAGCATAGCTCAGTTTACCAAGTTTAAGCCATTATCAAATTTCCAAGCCAAGCACAGAACTATGGTTCTAGATACCCAACCTAATTTGTTATCTGATGTTTATCAAGTTAACCAAAATATTAACTGCACTTAGGTCATTATTATAGGAGTCAAGGACTACACGGGCAATAGGCAATAAAAAAAAAATGATGGCTAAAGGGGAAAATGGAAACAAACTCAGGTGTTTGTTTCATTTATCTGAAAATTCCCAAAGAAACATCCTTTAATCGCTTCAAAATTTGGTGTTTCCAAATGCTCTCAAAGTTGCACAAGCTTAGAATGTACAAGCCTGGAATCTATTGAAAGATGGTTAAATTATTGTAATTAAAAAAAAAAAAAAAATCCAAGATTTTTTAGTAAAACAACCAAAAACTCCCAAGTATCACCTATCAGTGGTCACCAGCAGGAAGAATTAGAACAAACATTTAACAATGATGGGTAATAAAAACACTCAACACTACATATGCACACTGATATAGGAGAAATATGCCAGGCAGTTAAAAGCACAAATGGAGTCCACAAAATTGTTTAAACAGTTCTTACTGATGTCACTTTCTTGAATATCTGAGCAGCATTAGAACACTCCACGTATGGATACTCAAAAGTCACTAGCTCCAGCAAGCACATACCAAAGGCATATATATCTACAAGCTCAGTATATTCCTCTTCATAGAGTTCTGGTGCCATGAATTCAGGTGTACCTAATATCAAGAGTGAAAATCAAAGTGAATCTCAACACTACAGGAATTGGGCGGTGAACTCAAACAAGTGAACTAGAAAGGCAAGCATAAAACCAAATCAAAACCTCACCAATGACACTATGGGCAGACCGAGCCTTACATAGGATGGCAGCAAGTCCCAAGTCACCAATTTTCACTTCTCCTTGGTTGCCATTGACAAAAATGTTATCGCATTTTAAATCCCGGTGAATAACCGGAGGATCGTGACTGTGAAGGTATGATAACCCCTCTAAAATCTGCCTAGACCACTTTTTCAGTGCTCTCAAATCAACGTGCTTATGTTTCTTCCGATACCTACATCAGAAGACAAACATCAAAGAACTCTTACTTGCCAACAAAGACTTCATTTTATTGCAAAAGAAAGATTTTCAACTTACTGCCTAAGATTCCCAGAGGTAAAAATCTCAGTAATGAAGTTAATATTCTCATGTTTAGCATCGATCCACGAGTTGTAAAACTTAATGATGTTCTTGTGCTTCAGTGTTTTCAGCAAATGAACTTCAGAGTATAAACGTTCCAAATCTTCAGAATGCCTTAAAAGATCCGAAACCTTCACCTGGTTCCAAGCAACTTCAATACCTTCCAATTCATCAAATGCTCTATATCTAAATTCGAAATCACACAAAATCAAGGATTCCAAACAATGTATTCAAAACCCATCGAGAAATGAAGTGTCCAATTACAATAAATACAAGTATATAATAAAAATTCATAAATTCAGGATACACTTTCTTGAAAGCTCCTTTACCTAGCATCTCTTTGTACTGCAAAATGTAAAATGTAAATACATATACACGTACATATATATATATATATATATATATATAATAGGAAGAGAAAAATAAAAAATAAACCAAAAGGAAGAAACTCGTCAAATTAGTTCCTTGCCTTAACAAATAACCATCAATGTAACTAAATCGAACAAAATCAATAATAAACAGAAAGAAAAGAAAAGGGGAAAAGAAAAAACCACTAAAACCAGTGCGTGAACTAACTTTCTGGCGCTCATTGAGTGCAAACATCAATGTCCACAGAATTACTCACCCGACCGTATCGACCGGAAGGATCAATCTCAACAAATTCGGGTTCAGCATCAGAATCCTCGGGTTCTTTCTCCGATGGAGAAGCATGGGACATCCTCCTATATTTTTATCCAATTCGCCAATCCAAATTACAAATATCTCTTCACACAATAAATTAAAAACCCTAGCTCATTCAAGAACACCAAATTCAGATCAAATTCCAAACCAGAAAAAATAAATAAATAAACAATTGGCTGCAATTCTAATACTAAAATCTTGCAGTTTAAACCAATTCTACTAATTACAGTCAAAAAAAGCTCGAAATTCAGCAGATTCCTTGAGTTCCTGATTTCCTTCCTATGTGTGCGTATGTATGTATATATATATATATATATTCGAAGGAATCAAACAGAGAGGAAATTAAGAAGGAAGAAACGTGTAAAGGAACTGAAGGAGTGGACAGAGACGTTGATCCAAGGCTCCCTCAGCTAGCGCTTATTATATATATATTTTTTAAAAATTTTGAATTATTTTCGCTTTTAAAATGTCTTAAATTATAAATAACTTGTTATTCACTTAAACTAAATTTTTTTGACGCGGTTATTTTATATATATATATATATATAAAGATACTATTATTATTATATTTTATTAATTGATTTACATATATATAATATTAGTAGTAGTATTTATTTTATATTCCAAAAATAGAAATGTCAACTCGCGGCGTCACCTGGTATTGTGCTTACAGCTCACTAAATCCAAACCAAAATCTCACAAACAAGAAAGGGAAAGCTCAAATAGTTCCAACAAAAAAAAAAAAAAGAAAAGAAAAAATAGACATTTTTTTTTTTAGTGGAATCCTACTAATTATTGGATATGGCTTCCTTATTGTCCATGTCAATCCTCAATAATTTGAGGATAGGATAATAGTTAGTAGTGCACTTTTTTTTTTTTAATTTAAGTATTTTTATTCAATTTTATCAAATAAAAATTTTAAATTTAAATTTCATGAAAAATGGTCTAATATTGTATTTTAATTAAGTACTGTAATTTTAAATATTTTCTCCTAAATTAATTAATAAGAATATAACTTGAAAAAGTAATAATAAATTTATTTAGTCATCTAATAAAATTATTTATATAACTGATATTTAATTATTGGATTGTTTAAATTGTTCTCTTTTGACACTACTCAAAATTCCTCATAGTGGGAAAGTCTTCTTTTGACTACAAAAGGACAAGAGAGGAGCAAACTCTTCCAAGTAAAGAGAGGGCAAGAACTACACATGGAGGAGGACAAAGTCATTTACTTAACTATAAATATAATCAGTGTTATCATTTTATTAATATTTAATCACTTTTTTTTCTAATTTACCTTAAATAACTAATATAATAATAATACTTGTTATATTTATTTGTATAATTTAAAGCATAACATGAGATTTTTATCCTTTTTTAGGTCTTAATATTTTTATTGATTTTTATTCTTTGGTCCTTAAGCAAATAATTAAACCTCCCTCGAAAGATTCTTCCAAAAAGTATTGACTAAGTCTTGGATCTCTTTCTTGTAAAATGAAGCTTAAAGGATGGAAGATCTCTAATATTCCTACAATACTTAAGTCAGCAAAAGTACAAAAACAGTCAAAACAAAAAAGTTAACTTTGACCTTTTTTGGTGGTATCTTTCGAGGAAGGTTCAATTATTTGTATCAATAAATTTTCACCCAAAAATGTAAAGATTTTAATATGAAAATAATTTTGTTCTCTTCTACTCTTTTTAATAAAATAATATTATTTTATTTTACAACTTGGTTTCACACAAATAATAAGGATATATAAATTCTGTACAATATTACAAGTTAAAGACTATGTGAGAAGCAACTTTATTGAACTAAATAGTCACTAGACCTTTCTCATGACTATAGAATCTTGGAATTGTTCTCAAACTTCACAAAATCTTAGAAGAATGCATCAAGAGTGGAAAAGACTAACTTATGTCTACTCATCTTCTTCCTAGGTGTTGCAAACTTCCAACAAGGATATCTCTGGGGAGACCAAATGAGACAAAATGCCTAAGTGTTACACTCCGTAGGAAAAGTCCCTTAGAGCCTTCACTTTAATCCACGTGGGATCTCCTTACTTTGGCTCTATCAATATAGCGATACTCACTCGAGTTGACTTCACTTCGAGGGTTGACATCCTCTTGTGGTATAAAGCATTAAATGCTTCTGACATTTGTCTCATAACAAGTACATTGTGCTGCATAATGTGGAAAGGTACTTGTACCTTCCCAGATATATGTTACTTTCTCAGTGGAGGGCTTCAACCATAAATATCAATAACATTCTTCTAAAAGAGGATTCATAATTTTGTGGTTGTTATTGGGCAAATACCATATACTCTCGTGTATTTTTCTTCTGATGTTGACTTTACCATCAAATGGTAATCTCTCTAACCATTGGCTTGTGTGTAGTTGATTGAGAGTCCACATTGGATCCTGAGCTTTGTCATCATCTCAATCAGCATAGAAAAGAATTATCCGACTTCAATCTCCCCTTGAGTTTTAACAAAATTTAGTTTTTCTCCATTGTCTTTAAACTAATTCATTCAACATTCATTCCAATAGTTTCAAGTGATCAATAACATTCAACTTTAAATTTATTTACTGATTTTAAATTTTTAACTACTGAAAGTAACATTTGCATCATCTTCTTCTTTCTCAACCTCTTCTAAAAATGTAATTGTAAGATCATCTTGAAATTATTAATAGTCTGAATATCTTCCCTTATTATTATCTTAACATCTACCTCGTCATTGTCTTTCCTTTTTATAATTATTAAATGAAATCATCAAAACTCATTCATTAACTTTCTATTCATGAAACAAATAAATAAAGAAGAAGATCAACATCATTTGATTCTTTTTTCTTTTATTTAAATATTTTGAAATTTTTTGCAACATTTTATCACTAATTAATTGAGCTCTATTTTTTTGCTGATTCTTTATTTTCACATATCAAATAATTAAATTAGATGTTATCATGTAAAGGATTTTCTCGACTATAATCATACTCTCTATCTTTTTTTTTTGTAAATTTGTATTCTCTTGGCAAATTCATTATTATTGAGAAAGAAAAAAAAAAAATCTAAAATAATTCCCCTTATTTTATTAAATGACCATTTTTTTACTCAAAATAAATTTTACATTTTGACACATGCCATGATATTAATTACTTCATAATTAACTGAATATATTCATTCAATAAATTATAAACGCATGACTGATACAAATTGAGCTTAAGTCATCCTGTCTTTTACCCATTTGTTTTTTAAATGTGTATCTTTTAGGGGCTTAAAATAAAAACAAAAAATGGAGGGAGTAGTATATAATAATAATTATCCCTTTTTT
>JAXGGT010000002.1:6154474-6164597 GCA_035583425.1 Marsdenia floribunda
AGAGAGAGAGAAAGGAGAAGACCTGTTTGTTGATGAAAGATCTTGAATTTGAGATATGATCAGGAAGTACTTCAACAAAGTCCCGCATGAGGGGACACTCATTAATATATAACCGTTTAAGCGAAGGCAACTATATGGCATGGTAGCAGAAAGTACGAATGTTTGGCAAGTATATAAGACTTAATTACTTGAGATTTGGGAATATAATTGCTCGTCCAACATTTTCATCATCCTTTCCGATAACTAGTTCCAACATTGAGCATCATTCTACGTCCAGCTTACTGAGATTTGGAATGCCACTAATAACTGAGGAAGAAAACATGCATTTGAAATTCCCAATGCCTTTCAGTCCCAAAATTTGAAGCCCACAAAAATTGAAGCTAATCCCTACGACCTGAACATCATGCACACATGCAATTACAATTACGTAATTATTCTAAAATACTTGTCAATATATTTCAACAATTCTTTAATTTTTCTTGTCATATGAAAATGATTTTTGGAGCGGAGTACTTGTTATTACGTTGATTTCCTATGAGGACAAAGTAAAAAAGAATCTAAAAGCTCTTCTAGATCATTCAAGTAAAAAGAAGCACAATGGGAGAAATAGGAAAATAAGCACTAGTGTATAAATAATTTCAGAAGAAAAGAGATTTGGAAAAAAAAAAAATGAATAGATAAAGAAATATATAAGCTTACTTTTGGGATGAGATACTGTTGAACATCGCTGTTGTCACCTTCCGTCATCTTGATGCTTGGCAAGTAACCAATGGATAAGCAACGCAATTCAGGAAGTTCAATTCTATCAATCCCATTACAAATACAACAAAAGCTATTTAAATTGTAAAAATATATAAAGCTTAATTTAGGTAATTCTATCTTATTAATGTCCATCAATTCTCCATCTTCTTTCTTGAAAATCTCTCTAATGGTTCGACAAAAGGATACTTTAATATACGAAAGCTACACCAAACTTTGAGCAACAGATAATGAAAACAGGTATGATAAATTGTCACAACAATCTATGTCTACATTTTTAAGGTTGCCTAGGTAAAGTTGCTCTTTGGCTGAGAATTTCCACAAACACATGAGCCCATTCAACCTATTAAGATTTATTCGTTGTAGTGCCACAAAAGATCCAGATGATGGCGAAACTTCAGAAATCTATTGCAAACCGACAAAATCTTGAATGTCTAAAGACTTCAGCATGGGATAAATTGCACCATTTTGTTGGCCCTCAGCAAGATATATGATATTAGTGAACTTAAATAGTCTTAATTGTTTTAGTCAACTAAGATTCCTAGAATTTTAAGATAACCCTTTCACAAATTTCATGCAATTAGAACCTTCAAGATTTAAATATTCAGCATCACTTATGAGGTCGTAAATCCAATCCCCCAAGGGATTTACAACTTTGTTTCCCAAGAGAATGGCTTTCTAGAATCTTCGTTTCCTAAAGTTAAAACTGCACTTTGATACAGTTATACCATATTTCTTCACCTTTTGAACCCAAAGAGGCTTTTGTCTAGGAACAACACTTGGATTCCTTATTTCTATTTTTAAAGTGGTTAAGTTTTTCAGGCAAATCAACTCAGAAAGACATGCAATATCTTTTTCCCCTCCGGCTTCAGCCTCCCGATTGTCAAAACTATCCCAAATCACCAGTTCTTCTAATCTAACCAGTTCTTCTAATCTAACAAGTCTTGATACAACACTAAATGCAATTCTTCTTAGGCTTCTACAGTTTAAAATATCCATTTGCTTCAGTTTTTTAGCCCCCCAATCTCCAATGGTAGCACCTCAAACTCACAGTGTCTCAAGCTGAGGATTTCTAGATTGATTAGCTTCCCAAGCACTGAAGTTCTCTCAAAAATTTTACACTCTTGGAGGAATAAAGTACAAAGGTTATTTAGTTGACCGATTAATGGAGGAAGGAATCGAATGTGTAAAGCTTCTAAAACTCTAAGTCCACCCATTCCATTGGAAAAATCCTTAGGTAACTTGACATGGTACCCATTCATGCAAATACTCTTGACTAAATCCAGACGCAAAAATTCAAGCTTGGGACAATGTATTGATTCTAGAAAACTAATATTATGGAGGGAGAATAGTAATGACATACAAGTGTAATTATTAGAAGAATCTTCTTCCATCATTGGCCACCCTTTCTCCCCATGACTTATCATGAATACATGCTTCTCTTTATTAGATGCAACCATCCCCTCAGCTGCAATCCATATGCCTACATCACGAATAACATCATGCATTCTCACATCCAGATTATCCAAGAACCCATGAACTTCTATAAGCAAGGAACGAGAAAGAAGAATCTTTAATAGAGTTTCTACTTTATCTCTAACTACGGTCAAATTTTCATATCCTTTGAAAATTTTTAGCCCCATTCCACACCTAAGTAACTCCTCAATGGAAATGAAATAATCTTCTGGAAACAAACAACAAAGTAGAAAAGATCCTTTTGTTCTTTACCTTCCAATGCATTGATGTTTTATAGAAGAGGTCCATAAACATGCTTAGTCACGTCCGAGATATTGCCTGGTACAGATTTCTCTAATTCTCGAACTGCATTATCCCAGAAGGGTTTGTTTCTGCCTCTCAGTGCGCAGCCAACAATCTTCAAGGCAAGAGGCAACCTCCTGCATTCTCTTTCAACTTTCTTTGCAATTTGAGCCAAATCATTATCGGAATCATCATCTACAATGCCAGTGTTGTCTTTGAAAAATTTCTAGGACTCTTCTTATGTTAAGACTTCCAATTTGAAGATGTTTGGGATAGAAACTCTAGTGGAGGTCAAAGCATCCTAATTTCGAGATGTTAGGATGAGTTTGCAATGAGCATGGGTGCTTTGAGAAGGGATTCCAAGCTCTTCAAGTTCCAACCTTCCCCAGAGGTCATCTAAGATGATGAGGATGCCTATTTCAGCCTTAAGTCTATGATGAAGTTTCCTTGATCTATATACAGGAGACTCTTCACTTAATTTTAGGCCTAACCCTCAACAATCTAGCTTTGAATCTTCAATAGGTCTGGCTGTTGAGAGACCACTACCATGACCACATGTTCAAACATAGACTTCTCATCTTGCACCCTTTCCTCAATTTTCTTCGCCATTGTTGTTTTCCCTATACAAATACAATGCAAATAGATGCTTTAAGATTATTAAACAAAAACCATCATCAAATGGATAAAATGTTCAACGACGTGGAAGATTCTATAAGATTGGATAGAGTACTACCTACTTCTCCAAAACTCCATATTCCAATCAAATAGACACTTGCATCCTTCAAAGCATCCATGATTCTGTCCTCAATGGAATCTCAAGATTTGAACCCAACATCAAATATAGAGGGCACAGGAGCAATTTCTACGGGCATTCCAGGGTTGAATATCTTAACAAAATTGGTCCTTCGGAGTTCAATAGAATCTATAGTTATCTTCATGGCTTTTCGGCTCAAAGAATACTGCAGCACCAGAAACCATTTGCACATACAACTTCTTTGAACTTCTTCTGCGTCGCCAAGAATCTTGTTGCTCCTACTTTGCACGTCCACCACTTTTCTTAACCAAGACTCAACCTTAGGTCTAATGACTCCTGAATTAGCCCTCGTGGCATCAACATATTGTTGCGCACTCCCATGTTTGATATTTAGCTCCCGAATTTCATCAGAAGGTGTTTGAACATTGCAAGAATAACAACAGAGATAACTCACTTGATCCATGAGTGCATCCGCCAAGTACTCAACTAGTTTGCCAACAACTGCTTAGATCGCAGCTTCAACTTCTTTTTTTTCCCCCTTTTCCCCTCTATCTTGAACTGTATGAATTCTTAGCAATGAGTAAAATTTGCTTGAAATTTCCTCTGAATAAAAAGAAAATGCCAGACACAAACTTAAGGGAAATATAAAACAGCTGTATAGGAATAATCAAATTTCACTTAATGAAATATTGTAATCTTAAATATTGTTCTATATACGACAACCTGTCTGCATGATGTGATTTCTTTACCAGATGAATAAGTCAATTCAAATTTTCTATAGAATTTAGAACTCCTCAAATCAAATAGAATCCATTATTTAACTATCTCAAGAATTTTTAATCTAAATTGTCTCCCATTTTCAACAAAGAAGTGAAGTAAGATGAACTGTCTGCATCATGTGATTTTTTCAGTATAGAAGTCAATTATGATGGATAGGTTGTATCTAGTAATTTTTTTATCCCTTCTATAAATTTAGAATAATAAAAGACAATATATATATATATATATATGGCTTGAATTTACTTTGTGTCTTTCAGTGAGTATTTTCTTTTCTTTTTTTTTTTTTTTTTTTTGATTTCTTAAAGGTCTTTTTTATTAATTGAATAAAAACTATATGCAATTTTTGCTTCTATATAAATATATATTCTTAATAATATTTGTTGCAAATACCATTAAAAGATTGTGTTAAATGGTTTTTTATTAAAATTATTTAGAGTTTGAATTAACTGGTAACCTAACTTGAATAGTTGTATAAACAGATCATTTGAGTTATATGAATTTATAAAATTTTATAATGTCAACTCTCAAGGGTCAACTATATGTATATATTATAAAGAAATCAAGTATAATCCATGCATGATGCATATTGATCCATAAATTATGGGGGAAAAAGATTTTGTGCAGAATTGAAATCTTAATTAATTATGCCAACTGCCAACCCCTGAAGCGGGTGAGCCAGCCATAGAAGCACCCAAAATATGTCAAATTATATCATCTTTACTCACATCAGACATGTTTTGTTTCAAACCAAATGAAGGAGAAAGAAAGCCAAAAAAAAAAAAAAGCAGTAGTTAATGTCCGTCCTCAGGGAATAATGTCGTACATGGTGTCTTCATTGCAGCACCGTTCATGCAGTTTATGCTCATCATATACTACCGTTGTGGTGCTCTACTTGCCGCAACTTTAATCCGCAATGGGGTTTTTGGGTTACGGGTCCCTCATCAATTGACAGAAGAAATAATTTGGAAATATTTGTTCATGAGAGATCGTAGAAAGTCTGAAAAACGGAGAAGAAGACGAAAGAGGAAGCGAGATTTGCGTCGTGTGTTAGAACAACTTTGGAGAAGAACAAGTTTCGAAATGTCTTGATTGCGGACATGACTATCATTACCACTGCATAAGTCAATGGCTCTTAAACAAAAAACTTTTGTCCTCTTTGTGTCTATACTGTTATACCATCAAATTTCGAGATTTTTTTTTGAACCATTAATTTGACTTTTAATAATAATAATAAATTATTCATTGACATTTTAATTTTTATTTATTCTGTGATCAAACCTAATTGTTCATCCAACAGTTTAAGGGAAAAAACATTATGAGATTAAAACGGAATTGATCATTTAAAATTGTTTTTTTTGGGTATTTTTTATCTCGAATAATTTAGTTTATCCTTGTGAGAAGTTCATGGAAAAACTGTGAAAAAGCTTCCATCAAGATTTTGTACAGTTCATTAAATATCTTCTTGATGAGTGAAGAATGCGATTGATGATCATCTTTGTGTACTTTCATGTCGATGATTGGAATTGTTGTTAATGGAAATACTTTCGACAGGATTGGCTTCTTGTCATCAGGCAAGATGAAACTTGACCGGAATGTCCGAGAACCATGTCCATCGGAAATCTTAAATTCCGGATTTTCCATGATCGGAAATCAAGTTATATATATATATATATATCTGAGAGAGGAATTCGGGTGTTCTTATTTATTGTTGCTCAATTTGAAGACAAAAATAGTATATATTTGGCTCAGACATTTTTAATCATTTTTAAAAGTAAATTAACAAAATTGACTTGCAAACAAGATAAGAAAAAAAAAAAAAAAACACAATTACGTTATTTTATGAGAATCATGGTAATCTAGAGATTGTAGGGTGATGTAGCCGAAAGGTCCTGTCTCCAAACTATGAGCTGGCTGAATGGTCTCCCAAAAAGACCCCTAGGTTAAGTACCTGCAAAAGATGGGGGGAAATGGGTTTATCTCCCAAAAAAGCTCCGATGCTTAAGTTAGTAGTCTGTCCAATAATAAGGTCAAACTCCAAAGCAAAGGGAATAAATGCACTTACCTTTTTTGGGAGACATTAATTGTTTATATAGGAGACAACTCTCCAAATAATTTAGTAGTTTTCCAATGTGGGATTTAGATAATCCCAATGCAAAACTTCTTAAGGGTAAATGAGCCATTTAAACAAATAATTAGGCATAAATAGTTATATATTTATGCCCATATACACCACAAGCCCTTTTTTTTTTTTTTTTCTTGCATTCAGCTAGATCTGCCGAATGGTAAATGAATGCAAAATGCGGTGATTAATCCGAAAGGTATAGTAGAAAACTAAAAGATACTCGGAAGATAGATTCGATAAAGTTACGAGTAAATGAGTCATTTAAACAAATATTTAGGCATAAATAGTTATATATTTATGCCCATATACACCACAAGCCCTTTTTTTTTTTTTTTGCATTCAGCTAGATCTACCGAATGGTAAATGAATGCAAAATGCGGTGATTAATCCGAAAGTTATGGTAGAAAACTAAAAGATACTCGGAAGATAGATTCGGTAAAGTATCATCCGGTCAAATGGCTTTTGGTGAGAATGTTACGTTTGTATATGAAACGTCAGGTCTGGAACAGTTGTCAGTTGAAATCAGAGGGACGCAGCCTTTTGGCGGATATCAAGGACTATATGCTGATGTGGCACCTCGAAGGTAGAAAATAATTGAAAAAAATATGAAAAGCTATGACAACATTAAATAGGATAGAGAAAATGTTGTATTGACAATTTAAAACAGTGAAAACTGGCATTTTTGCGGAAACACCATTGGATATTTGCTGCAAAAGTGCTCTCTGCATTTTATTTTCTTTGCATTCTCTTTGTTTCTGCAACTTTGTTTCTTGTTTCTGGTATTATTGCTCGTGTGAGATATAGTGTGTGGAGTCTGAGATTTGAAGAACACCAGAGGTTGTTGTAGTCTTTGCTGTGAAGAATCATCGGTGAGCTTTGCTTTCTTGTATGCATATTTACTGATTAGCATAACTTTGAATGTATTGAAGATTGTTCATGTATATTGTTGGAACATTTCTAGGTTAAAACTAAGGTCTATATATGTGTAAATATATGATGCATATGTAAAAGTGCTAAAATAGTGTTTGATATTAGGTTACAGAAAATGTTAACCAAAATAAGATAGTCGTGGATGTGTATAAGTGTTCAAAACATATGTTTATGAAAATTTAGATTTTGAATATAACCTAGAACTGTAACCAGAACTAATGAATGTAATTTTTGCTTTGTGTTTGCAGTGCATAGGGCGTGAGTTTGTGTGCTTGTCTGCATTTGAACTTGAACTAACAAATGGCTCCTCGCAAAACTGCAGGTAAACTTTAGGATTCTACTTTTGTCTGAAAAGTTAGATTTTTTTGTCTGAAGTAGTATATAGGTATAGAGGATAGATATGGCATCTGTAAGTCCAGTACCGGATGTAGAATCAGAAGTCGAAAGGGTAGGACCAATAAAGGAAAATGGAGAATATGTATGTATTCGGTATAGGAGTCAAGGGGTAGATTTTGATTTTTCGTATCTAGAGGAAAATGTCATGGCTGAAGGGACTAATTACCGGAGGCCTTTGCTACGAATGTGTCCCAAGACAAAAGCTGCGCCACGAAAGCGTGCTATAGATGAAGGTTCGAATCTGGAAATACTGCAGTATCGGACGCAAGTTTCTGCATGCACTATGTTAGAAGAAATTATGGATGATGTTTATAGTTTTCCAGTAGCTTATCGGACAATATATCCTGGACCGGAAGGTAGGATACACACACCGTCGCAAGGTGCAATTACAACCTATGTTGCACACTTACGAGCAGGACTACAGTTTCCATTACATCCAATTTTTGAAGACATATGTATCTACTATAACATTCAATTTGGGCAATTGGGCCAAATGTTATAAGGACAACAATAGGTTTTCTGATGGCCTGCCGTGCTTTCGAGTGTCAAGTTAGCTTGAAGCTATGGAGGAGTTATTTTTCTTGGGGCAGAAGCATACGACTGAAGAAGGAAGGGGATTTTTCTACATCATCTGGAGGGGGCTCATCCAGCAATAACTGGACCATCAAGTATTCATTCAGGGAAGGATGAATATTTTTATGTCAAGAATGCCTCTATTAGAGACTCTAGGATCTGTGTTGAATGGAACACAAGCAAGAATCTATGTAACGAACTCCCAACAGTGGCCGGAGGATATCTACAAGAAGAAGAGAAGTTGAATAAGTTTTATTTTGACTTGGTTATCGGCGCAGATTGGCCGAAAGATTTGATGCAGTATTCTAGTTTAGAATATGGGACCAGATTAGGCATACGATTGTTAAGTATGTGTCTGCGTATATGGTAATTAATATAAAATTTTGTGACAAATACTAACTTTCCAACCAAATTTTGTTTTTGCAGGAAAAAGCTTGGTGTCACGCATGCATGCTAGAGGGTCTTCCAGCAATCGTAAGAAGGGGGCTGTTGCTGCAGCAGGTATGGATGATATTTAAGAGATTTGAAAAAGAAACTATTGTATTGGTATTTATACTGATAAGATGATTCTTGCTGCAGTTCAAAGGCTGGTGGCCACTGTCACCACTGCTGTACCGGAAGTACAAGCAGTTATTCCTCCCTCTATTGTTCCTCCGGTGATACAATTGGAACCAGAGGAAATTTAGGAACCGGAGGATTAGCAGATTTTAGCTAAGAGGAGGAGAAAAGGACAGCATTCGACTGAAGGTAGCAGTCACAAAAGAAAGACTGTAGTTGAAGGAGCTGAAGAAGAAGAGGAAGAAGAAATAGAAGAGATCTTTCGGCCCAACTGGAAGATCAGGGTTGATGAAAGCTGTAATAATCTTAGAGGTGCTAAAGATTTCTTCTTTAACTATTTGCCTCCGGCTGATGCGGAGAAAATGAAGAACCTGACAAATTTAGAACGTGTCCAATAGTTCATGGTTCGGAGATATCAAGTAAGTAAATTTAAATTATGCTATAATCATGATAAATAAGAAATATACTGGTACTAATGTTTAAAGCCGAATGTACAGTCCATGGCGCTTGGTACTGAGACAGTGCGACGGCTGGCTGCTACTTCTCGAGTCAACCGTAATCTTCGGGTAGAGCGTGAGAAGAATAAAGAAGAGCTGGGAGAGCTTCACATTGCCAAGGATAAAGCCGAGGCTAAAGTTGAAAAATTGAAAGCTGAACTTGTGTCGGCCAAGAAAGCAGTGAAAGAGGCGAATGAGAAAGCCGTAAAAGAACAGGAGGCTTGTATGAAGTGGGAAGCCGAAGCCAAATGGGTGACCGAAAGGTATGAAACCTCGGATGGCCGCATTAACGCTGCAACTGAGAAATCAGTTCTGCATGCCTTTCTGAAGGACAAGAGATGCGACAACCTCTTCATGCGTATAAGTAAGCCAGTAGCTGGTGAAGCTTTTAAGTATCTTTGTCAAAGGATACAACAAGAAGTGGAACCAGGTTTTGAACTACTGCTGACTTAGCCGAGATAGTTGAAGTAGCCGAAGGCAATATTTATCCTTGGTATAGAGGGGAGTTTAACATGGATGAGTTAGTTGAACCTCTGCCCGAAGAAGAAGAAGACAATGAGACGAATGAGCAAGTGGACGATAGTGTACAGCCGCCAAGCACACAAGAATGAAGACTAATATGTGTAATAGTTAGGATTATTTGATGAATTTTTGAGTATTGTGAATCTGAAAAATGAAATTGTTTGAATTGAAGTTGCATTTTTGTTTAAGTATTTATCTGAAAGGTATTTTTATTTATATTTGAAGGATGATTAATTCTAAATGGGATGGTGGATTAAGGAAACAATGAAAAGTAAATTGAATATATAAAATGTTTAAATATTGTAAATATTCACTAAGTGTTGAACCAAAAGGTGAAATTATAATTGTAATTGAAATGTAAAGAAAGGTAAAATGAAAAAAAAGAAATGATATAATCTTTGATAACGCTAAAACATATCGTGTTTTTAGGGTTAAATTACGTGCAATTTGAGTTAATTTCTTTAGTATTTAAAA
>JAXGGT010000002.1:6212992-6232413 GCA_035583425.1 Marsdenia floribunda
TTATTTATTTATTCTAATAAAACATTGAACTTCTATGTAAAAATTCGAGCAAACAAGGGATGATATAAATGATTTACTTGTTGAACCTGATACAATTGGCATTTTATTTTATCAGGTAGTCAGTTTGAACTGTTTCTTGTTGTACCTTTATCATTTGAAAAAGGGATTAGTGATTTATATTATGCAATTTGACAAATTGTATTAATGAGAGTGTTTATGCAATCCTTGCTGCTCCATAAAATTTTATTGTCTGCTAAAAATGAATGCAATGCAATATCCACATTTCTTTGATCTTTCCCTTCTCCTCCATCTGAATGTCTTACCATGAACTTTGCTTAATCAAATCCAGGTGGTGAATTTTCAGAATAACACGAGTCTTATTAGTTTCTGCTTTTGTTTCTGATATTATTTGCAGCAGTCATCATAGAGTACCAAGTCCTGAGTAAATACTGTATGGTTTAGGGTTGTGGTTCATGTTAGAGGCAATTCTGGTCTCTTTTCTGCAGGTGGGATTTAAAAAATTGTTGATGTCAGAATTTCTCTGGATATGCAATGCAGCTAGTGCCAGCTAAAACTTTACTGGAAAGTGTTGGGAAGGATATGGAAGTTGTGTACTCACCCAGAATCCTTTCACATTATTTGATTTGTTAAGATAACAGGAGTTTACTGATACTTTCTATGCAAATATTATCATTGTAAGAACACGGATCATTGAAGAAGTCCTTTTTATCGTACTGAGACAAGTTTAGTTTGGCAAAGTAATTGCACTTTCAACACGATCTGAGGAAAATATTCCACAATTAATGCTGTTAATTTTCTTTCCTTCCCTACTTTTTTGACTTTGGGGGTGCGGGGGGTTGGGAGAAAGCAGAACTGTTTAATTTTATCACAAATTAGCTATTGGACTGTAGGAGTTTGAAAATAATAGAAAATCTATTATTAGATTATGATGAGCTGATTTAGATAGCTGTAAATAGAAAAATAAAAAGGACAAATTTTCTTGGGATTCAGACAAACTGTACTTTTCATATTGAATTATGTTTCTTTTATATACATAGTATTCCATGTTCAGTAATTATAACTATTATCAGTACTTATTAGTGGTTTTCAATTGGTTATCAGAAAGATAATCCATATTTTGAGGCATATAAGAATGGTGTGGTTCCAGCAGCTATTGGAGATATAAGAGTTGACCCACATCAGTGGAGTACATTAGTTGATTATTGGAGGATGGAGGATACACAGGTATAATATTTATAAATTGTATCAATTTATAAATTTAAATTACTTCACTAATATATGGTATTGAAATTAAATTTAAACTTCTAATTTTATAGAGGGAAGTTGAGCAAAAATAGACGAAATCGTGCTCAGCTATTGTATCCTCCAGCTACAGGGAGGACACATCACTCAATCATTTTACGTCAGGTATGTTTATGTGACATTTTCTGCGTCATAGAAAAGTGAAATTTAAAGTTTGAAGCTATAGCTTGCAGGATAATATAGTTAATTGTGAAAGGCAGAAAACCAAAGATGTAGCTTAGGTAAGAGAGGGAATTCTGAAAAGAATAATTTCATTAGTGACTGAAAGATATTTATAGAATACCCAGTATTCTCTCAGTATTATCCTCAAAAAGCATCCATTCTCTCAGTATCTTATTTTGTTTTTTGTAGAGGTTACTTGAAGGTCTGTCTATATCCCAATATGACATGTTTATTGCAACGAGAAAGTGGCGTGACAAGCAGGCAGATCCTATAACTGTTGATATGATTGTAAGTTATAAAGTCTTTAATTATATTTTAGTTACTTGTTAATGTAATTTTCATAAATGTATTTTTTAACTTTATAGGCGAGATTAGAGAGAGAGCGGCAAGCATTACCTGAGGATCAACAGACTAAGGTAGCAAAAGATGTTATTTTTCGCAATCTTTTTGGTCCAGAGTCGAGGGGTCGAGTTCGTGGTCATGTTAAGGGACCGACCACTACTTCACTTCGAATGTCTACGACAGCTGCAAGTACTGCACAAATGAGAGAGGAAATAGAAAGAAGTTGGAGGCACGAATACAAACTTTACAACAGTCGTTCATAACACGAATGGAGTCCACAGAGCAAATGAATAATTAAAGAATGGATCTGCTCTTTCGAGAACGTGACACTGAGCGACATGCATATGAGTCTCACATATCTGAGTTGCAGAGGACTGTAGACGATCTTATTAGCAAAGTAGATCCTTCGATACCTCCAGCTACCACTGGTTCTCCACCTTTCGATTCGAATTCTAGGCCACCTTCATTTTTGTGAGCACTTGTAGGTCATGTTATATGCATTTAAAATTTAACAATGCCATTTATTTCTAAGATTTTTATTTTGTTATATTAACTATTTCATTATATTTTTGACATGAATTGTTGGGTATATTGATCGTTTTTTTATATGAATTGTTGGTATATTGAATTCAAATGATACTTTTGTATTTAAAATTAAAATTTTTAAAACTAAAAAAAAAAAAAATAAAGCAAAAATAACGATCCATTTAATATATATGACAATTTCAGTAAATAAGAAATTTTAAAATTTTTTTTATTTAAAAAAGAATATAAATGATGGTCTTAGAGCCGTCGTATAGAACAATAATATATATATCGGTTCTAGAGTCGTCGTATATAGCAATAATATATACGATGGTCTTACGGCCGTCGTATATAGTAGGAATATATACGATGGTCCGTTAGCCATCGTATATAGTAAGAATATATACGACGATTTTATAGCCGTTGTAAATTAATAGTCGTATAAAGTAAATACGATGGTTATTGAGCCGTCGTATATTTTTAACGACCCTTACTTTTACGACGGATCAAAAACCGACGTTGAACACTCGTATATAGTATATACGGCGCCTCTTACACTATATACGACAATTGTAAGGTCGTCGTATATAGTCTTATTTTTAGTAATGAGTTAAGTTGAAAACCGTAAGAAAATCTCCCAGAGTTGTTTCTTGATCAATAATAGAGGAAAAAAAATCATGAGAATTTCCTGAAAATAGGAAAGCTCTGAAATGGCCATTCACAGGATTTTCCCATTTGGAATAAAAAAAAAGAAGAAATGTACAAATTTAGCCAGGAACATCAATGTCCGTCGAGCCAGTGGATGAATCATACAACTATTTACAGTGGGAGAAGGATGATCAAGTTTTGGAATTAGAAACCCTTCATCTATCAGCTCCTCGAAGACTTCTTCTCCTACTTCCTCTGCAGTCCGGCCATTAGTTTGTGAGATGAAACCCTCAGCTATCCACCAGTAAATCAAGGGTTTCTTCTTTATGATACTATTTACTGGAAAAATTGAAAGGCATAAATAACATGCTTTCAACTCTTGACTTTCTAGAGAATCATAACATTTTTGAAACTTCAAGTACATTTTGTTATCCAACTGGCGGTCCTTCTTTAGGTGTTGCTGCTGATCACCATTGTCATCATGATAATCAGACATTTTCTGTTTCTCCTTTTGATGATTAGATGACTTTTTGCTTTGCACAAATGACTCTTTGATGGATTCAACCCTCTCATGATCCTCAAGGACACCTTCATAAATTTAACAAGAATCTCAAAAAAATAAAAAATAAAATCAAGAAAATTAAAGATTACCAAAAAAAACTATTCTTGAAAAGAAAAATAAAAGAAAAAAATTTAATATATAAAATAAATAAATAATAATAATAAGAATATTAATAAAGTGATTATTATCTTCATCATTAGAAAGAAATAAATAATAATAATAATAATAAAGAAACAGTAAGCAATTTAAACATATATATGTATATATATGTAAATCCAAAAAAGGAAAAAAAAGAGGCTTATGTATGTTTTTAAAAACAAGAGAAAATAATCATAATAATAATATTAAAATAATAAAAATAATACTAAAAAGACCATGCGCTCAAACCATATATGGATATGCGGCTTTGCCGCTATTCCACTTTTTTTTCTTTATATATATATAAATATAAAATTAAAAGAGAAATGATTCGAAGAAATGAGATATAAAAAATATTTAGAGACGAAAATAAAACAAAAATTTATCAAGGAAATAGAAAAAATTGAAATATTTTATTTATTCACTTCTACGACCCCTAATCAAAATCTAAAATCCACATATTGAATCTCCGAGTCACAACCTAAATATCATAAAATTCGACTTAGACTCTATCTAATACATCTAATATACTAAATTTGAGCCTAAAGGGATTGAAGGATTAACATTCCTTGTTAACGCTCGTCAATCCAATTCTCTCCGACTGTTCTTGTTGATTAACTGCCTCCTAAACACTCTAAAACTTAATAATCCCGATAAAATAATAAAATAAACCTTAATTCTTTTAAACGATAAATTAAATACATCAAAAAAAATAAATATCTATTACTTAAAATTGTGATTTTCTTTTATTTGCCCTTAATAAAAGGCTTGACATTACATTCTACCCTCTTTACAAAAAGTTTCATCCTCGAAACTTAGAACATTTTCATTCCCTAAGAAATAAAATATCAATGTAATCTTAAACTATATTCAAATGCAAATCACACATGCTTCTGTTGCGCATTCTAAAAATATAATATTTCCAATAAATTTAATACTTATCAACACTTTCCCACTATGACAAATACACGATATTACCATGTAATTAAATATACTTAACTTCTAAAACAAATACCCCAGAAGTAAAGAATGCGATGTGCCACAATTGAATAAGGCTTTAACAAGCATTGAGTGTACTACATTCATTCTTGTGACCACATCATTTGGATTCTCAGAATATCTTTTCGTGAAAGCGAAAACTGTAGCATTTGGTTTAGACTTCGTCTATTTTGTTGGCTCTTTAGGCTTGGTTGAAACTACTGGTACAATATCAGGGCAATCTCCAATTTTGTGTCCTTGTTTTCCACATTTGAAGCATTCTCCAGTTTTCCATATGCACTCGCCAATATGAACACGATTGCAAGTCTCACACAACTTGCGTTGATCTCTAGTTGCTATTTTCTTCAAAGGAAATTCTTTTGCCTCCTATTGAGTACTCTCTGAACTTGAATTATGGTCTTGACTTTTGGATAATCTCGATCTCTTATTTGTCCTCGCAACATCAGCTCTCTTCATATCTGTCTCTACACTGATAGTAGTTTCATATACCTCAGTATAACTTTGTGATCGAACAACAGCCATCTTGCCTTGAATTCTCCCAAGTAATCCATCTCGAAATTGCAAGAGTTTGAGATTCTCATTAGCCATAAACTCTGGAACAAATCTTCCCAAAGAATTGAATTTGGATGCATATTCCACAACGGACATTCCTTCTGTTTGCTTCAAGTTGAAGAACTCCCTCTGGTGTTCCAATTAAAGAGTCTCTGGGAAGTAGTTATCCAAGAAAGCTTTCTTAAATACTTCCTAAGTTAGAGGACGACCCTTAGTAACATATGTTGGTGCAACACCTTCCCACCATCTCTCTACCTCTCCAGTCAGGAAAATAATTGCTAAATCTGTCTTCACATCCTCAATCACCTCAAGTACTCGAAAGTTCTTCTCTAAATCCTTGAGCGACTTCTTTGCAAGTTCCGGATTAGCAGTTCCCTCAAAGCTCAGCATCTTTTCCTTCCTTAGTTGCTCATAGCATGATCTTATCCCATCCTTAGCTTCCTTAAGACGACATTCCTGCTCTAATTGTCGCTTCAACTGCTCTTCTTGAAGGCGTTGTTGAGCCTGCATTATTTGGGCCATCATAGAAAGAGCTGCAGCAAAATTGGATTGTGCCATAGAAGGCCCAATACCTTCACTTCTATCCGCAGACGTTCCACGACCTAAATCCCTCAACGATACATTCATATCATCGTCTTGTTCTCCTACCCCGCTAGTAGGGTCCATATAACGACCTCTTAAAGTTCCTTGCCTTGCCATCTAATTAATAATACAAAAGGAAAGCTAGATAAGCTACAAACACGTATATTAGATAAATAAATTGAGAAACTAACATCATAAATGTCTACCGCCATACTAAAATATAAAATCATCACTTAAGCATTCTAAAGATTCGCAACCTATTGCTCTGATACCACTAAATGCCAGGCCCAAAATTAGAACATAATACAACCGTACTCCACTACAAGAAAACAGGAAATCAGCAATGGCCACATCCTCCGCTACGCTGTCGCTGATTTGGTTCAGCGAGGGATCACCGACCACTATAGCCCTCACTATTTTACTACTCGCAGATACCGACGGCAACCGAATGCCCTCGCTATTTGACGGGGATCAGTGAAGGCTAGAAGGTGGTTGAATTATTGGTCAATGTGAGGGAATCAGCGATGGCTTAGCGAGGACATTGAAATTTATTTTTAAAATTTTATTTAAATCAGCAACGGCTTAGCGAGGGCTGTGAAATTAATTTTTAAAATTTTATTTAAATCAGTGACGGTTTAACAAGGGCTTGGAATTAATTTTTGAAATTTTAGTTAAATCAGCAACGGCATAGCGAGGGCATTGGAATTAATTTTTAAAATTTCATTTAAATTAGCGACGGCGTAGCGAAGACCATGAAATTAATTTTTAAAATTTTATTTAAATCGGCGACGGCATAGCGAGGGCCTGATCCCTACCACATTTAGTTGTCCTCGCAAAACCTTCGTTGATTGCGACGGATTTGCGAATTTTTTATATTAAATAAATTTTTTAATAATTTAGTATTCCCTAATTATATTTCTAATAAAAACCTTAAAATTGAAATAAGAATAACAATTAAATTATAAAAAACCAATATTAATTTATATGAATTCAACTAAAAAAAATTGAAATTATAATATCATTAATAAAACCGAAATTAATATAACCTAATAAGATAATCAAAATTACAATAATATTATAACACAAATAAAATCCTAATAACATAAAATAATCCTACTAAAATGCCTACACTACTAATATACACAAAATTACTAGGCAGTGTCCATGGTGTGGTTGTCCAAGCCCCAAGAGTTGCACCCTCTTCATCATTCACAAGAGGAAATGTCACCATTATCTCAGGATCATCTACATTCTGCAAATTAAGAGTACAAGAACAATGCTAATGCACACCATAAATAAATAATCATGCATATGAATCATACATTATTAATTCAAAAGAGAAACTATTCCTCCATGGATAAAAGATAAAAAAAGGATGTCTAGCTATAAGCAACTCCAAAATAGCATATCATCTAAGAATTCACAAAGAATAAAGAATTAAAAAAGATTCAGTCAAAAAATGAAAGCTTGTACTATTTAGTAAAATAGTTATGAGTAAGGATTCTATAAATTCGCAGCAATTGGTGGTGATGATTTTCTCAAAGTAGCAATATACAACAACTCCAAAGGAAGTTCAACAAGAGTGGAAAAGGACAACCAGGTAGTAGACCTTATAATTTTGATTTGCTTCAAAGTTGGCCAGAGGAGTTTTGCAACCGATGCCATAAGGCATGACCTGAGAAGCACAACAAGACAACAAAATAAAATAAATATAATTACTCTGATCCCAGACAATCAACTGTGATAAACAAAGCAAAATTTGGCTGACTTTTAACTTAATTAATTTACTTAAAATCTCATCCATCACATGGCATATATCCAATAATTAACCACTGTCAAATCACAATTATTGAAGCTCCATAAACCAAATATTTCCTCATCATCATCAAATTTCTGTTTCCTGCAAGTTTCAAGCTGCAACTCTTGCATAGTAGAACTTCTATCCAGAAGACCAAGAAGAAATTCCTTGTCTAGTGTCCTAAAGTTTATGGAACCATTCAGTAAAAGAAGGGGAACTTATATGGAAACTAGAACCTAATTCCTCTTTTAAATTCAAGTTATACTATCATAGCAGCTCCCACCTGATAAAAAGACACAAAAAGAACAGAGATTGCTCGTTGGCATCAATGGTTGACCTAAACAAATCATAAATGCATATAAAGAAGAAGTTACTTAACTCATCAGAATCCTGACATTTCAAGGAAAATCAAAATGCATAACAAGCTCATCAAAGTATATCTAAACGGTAATAATTGAGCATAAAGTTCATAAAGTACAATCAAACTTCCCTTTTTTAGTAATCCAAAACCACTGTTCAATAATTATAGTCCCACTATCCTTAATCCTTTTTTTTTTCCTTTCTTTTTGCTGTGGGTGGAGGGGGGAGGAAGGGGAGGAAGCACAGTCTCATGCCATTGTTCAAGCCAGAATTTATACTAAAGTTATCACAGAACATTCCCAACAGAGGCTAATGTTAAGAAGATCCTCTCTCTCTCTAACTCTCTCTCAATTTATGTAAATTCAAATATCAGTTACTTCTCTTTCAAAGTTCCAATACAAAAATAAATAAATAAACCTTGTTCCAACCCCTCAATCCTAGTTCTCCTCTCAAACATCATTCATTCATACAAAAGGAAAAAAAATTCAATCGTTAATAATTTTCACTCCCAGGAATAACAATATTTCGTCTAAGCATAGATAAGGGAGACTATGACTATCCAATTAAGCAAACAGCCCAGAAAACTACATCACACAAGAAAACATAATTCCCATCACCCTTTTAACAATTAACCATTTTCTTGACAAGAAAAATTAAACACAGACATGCAAAATTAAATAACTAACTCGACAATCAGGCAAAAAAAAAAAAAAAGAATAATAAAAAACAGAGAAAACAAAAGAAAACTCACAGGAGCTTAGGTAACCATGGCTTCTTACTCTGGATTCATACACAAAACCAAAAATGCTGAAAATAGAATTCAAAGTCTGAAGCAATCCCAGTTCCCCTTTTATCCAAAAAAAAAAAAAAAGAAAAGAAAGAAAACTTGGAGAAATATTAGAGAGATTCTCCACTGTAAGAGAGAGATCTTGAGAAAGAAAAAAAACAGAGAAAAAGAAAGAGGGTGGGAAAATCTGAAATTTTGGGCGGAGATGGGAGAAGTAAAAAACCTCGAAAACTTCGTTTTCGTTCAAGGAGTTTCATGGGAGGTTAAGCAAAAGCAATCTCCCTCTCCATACGGAAGAAATCAAGCTCCACAGTCGGACCTGAGGCAGGCTGCCATGGCGGTTTGGGTGGATCCATCGGAGACAAATGATCTGCCGCAACTATTCCAAATTCCGGCTGCTGCGGCGGGGCATTTTCCATGGTACGAAATTTCTGCTTCCTCTGTTCCAGCATATGTAGAAGAAGGTGGAGGTTGAGGGTTTTTTTTTTCGCACTTTTTTACCTCAAGAAGAAGAAGAAAAATGGTGGAGAGAAAGAAGAAAAAGGGTGGGAAAATGTGAAAGTATAAGCGTTTTTTATATATATATACACACATATGAAAATTTTTTAGGGAGAAATTTTTATTTTTTATTTAATTATATAGTTTATTATATAATCCATAAATATAAATATTTTAATAATTAACTAAAAAAAATTATAAAAGGATATCTTAAAAAGAAAATAAAGAATCAAATTATTCAAAAAAAAATATGCATTTTAAATATAAAAAATATATAATGACAAATACAAGAAAAAGAGGAATCAAAAAAGTTTTCAAGATATATAATGATTTTTTTTTTATAAAAAAGACAAAAATAATAATATTAATAAATACACGAATTAAAAAAGCTTATAGAAAAAATGTTTGTAATCTTATATATAATAGATATATATATATTTGAGGGAAAGAAAACATCCCATATAATTTTATGGCATTATTTGTATATATTTTAAAATAAATACTCATTTTATGATTTTTTGTGGATTATTATCGAGATATATATATATAATAATTATGACAATGTGTATGTGTTTAAAATGCATTTTTATAGATTAAATATACGATAAACCCTAAACCCTATACCCTAAAATAGTGCATTAAATCAAGAGCCTTCGCTGAGCCTTTGCGAGGGCTCAGCGACGGCCCATTATTTAAAAAAAAAAAAAAAAAAACGGCGCCGCCTTATATTTTTCAACTAAAAAAATAAAAATTTAAAAATAAATGAGGAGCCGTCGCTAAGCACTCGCAGATCTGCGAGGGCGCAGCGGCGGCCATTATATTTCCCACATAAAAATTTTAAAAATTTTAAAAAAATGCTAGCCGTCCCTAAATACTCACAGATCTGCGGCGACAGCTCATTATTTAAAAAAAAAAAAAAACAAAGCGGTGCCATCTTTTATTTCCCAGATAAAAAATTAAAAATTAAAAATAAATGAGGTGTCGCTAAGCACTTGCAGATCTGGAGGGCTCAGCGATGACTTTTTATTTCCCACATAAAAAATTTAAAAAACATGCAAGCCGTCACTAAGCACTCGCAGATCTGCGAGAGTTCAGCGGCGGCCTTCTATTTACAGCATAAAAAATAAAAAATTAAAAAAAAATGCACGACCGTCGCTAAGCACTCGCAGATCTGCGAGGGCTCAGGATTGCATACCAAATTTGAGAGGGATTTGCGAGGGGCGGTCAACGAAATCAATATTTCCATTGGTAAGCCGTCGTTGTGCCCTCACTGTTTAGTGAGGGCCCTTGCCGTCGCTAATTGCCGTCACAAATCGGCTGTGTTCTTGTAGTGCTCTCAAGGTTTCCTTCAAGAACATAAGATCTCTATCTCAACTAAAAACATGAATAAAATTCCCAAAACAAAAGGAAAACAAACGAATCCATATCCATTAAATGAGTCCCAAAAGAAATACTACAATCTCCCAAAGAATCAAACCATAGTTAGGAGTACAACCCCAAACTTGTTAAAAACTATAAAATCCAAAAGAATAACTATTCAATGCAAATAAATAAATAAATGACTAAAGAATTCCAAAATTAAAAACGAAAGTTGAAGCTTTACCTATTCCCCTATTCCTTGTCATTAGAATCTGCAAAGTAGGGAGAATAGAGAGAAAGGAATGAGTTAGAAGCTCAGTGAATAAACAAAATATCCATTTCCTTATTTTCAAAACATGAGAAAATCAATAAAATAAAAATGCATGCTTCCAAACAACATGCCAGTTAATCAAAACATATTTCCGTTTGACAAATTTAACAAACAGAAAAAAAAAATACCACAAATTTTAAATTCTTTTCTTTTAGGTAGGCTCAAGCAAGTATAATCACTCGTTGGTTTAACCAAATTCGGTTCTAATTGTTTATCCCGCCAAATAGGTCAAAACTTATAAAAGTGGACTTTTTCACCATATTTTATTAGTTCAGAACTTATAATTTAAAAGATATCTCCCAACTAATTCCTAATAA
The DNA here is from genome assembly GCA_035583425.1 of Marsdenia floribunda. Classification (NCBI taxonomy): domain Eukaryota; kingdom Viridiplantae; phylum Streptophyta; class Magnoliopsida; order Gentianales; family Apocynaceae; genus Marsdenia; species Marsdenia floribunda. Next base: position 6,224,276 of record JAXGGT010000002.1, read on the forward strand.
ATTTGAGCCAAAAATTTATACCATATTAAAGAAGATTTAAACAAATTTAACAAGAATCTCAAAAAACATTAAAAAAAAGAATTAAATCAAGAAAATTAAAGATTCCAAAAAACGATTCTTGAAAAGAAAAATTAAGAGAAAGAAAATATTTAATAAATAAATAATATTAATAATAAAAAAAATAATAAAGTCATTATTATCCTCATCATTAGAAAGAATTGAATAATAATAATAAAAAGAAACAGTTTGGAGTTTAAACTTATATATATATATATATATGTAAATCCAAAAATAAAAAAAGCCTACGTAAGTTTTTTAAAAACAAAACAAATAATCATAATAATAATATTAAAATAATAAAAACAATAGTAAAAAGACCCAGCGCTGAAACCATATATGGAAATGAGGCTCTGCAGCTATTTCCTTTTGTTTCTTTTTTTTTCCTTTTTGTTAAAATAATATATATATCTATATATATATAATTAAAAGAAAAATGAATCGAAGAAACGAGATATAAAAAATAAATCGATTCATTCAAAGAGAAAAATAAAACAAAAATTTACCAAGAAAATAGAAAATTAAAATGTCCTATTTATTTACCTTTATGATTCTCAATCAAAATCTGAAATTCACTTATTGGGGACGGAGATGGGATATAAAACCAATTACCCATAAGGGATCTATTTATTCACTTCTATGATCCTCAATCAAAATTTGAAATTCACTTATTGGGGACGGAGATGGGATGTAAAACCAATTGCCCATAAGGGATGGGGAATATATATGTTAATCATACTTTTACTCAAAAATATTTTCCTATTATTTCTAAAATAAATTTTATTTTAAAAAAATATGGAAAGAAAAGAAAAGAAAGGGCAACAACAACGGCTAGATCCAAGCCCTAAACCCTAATTAAAATAATAATAATAATAATAATAATAAATAACCAAAAAAGGAGACTAGGCAATCGTAGTTTCATACCACTCGAGCAATTTAAATTCATAGTTTAAGGACGGGAAAAGTTTTTAAAGTAAATGAGTATCACCTTAAACCATTCTATGATGTGTTTCAAGATTATGACGCTGACGAATTTTCGTTCAAGGACCTACATAACGACAGACGAGTCTCAACATCTAGCCAGAAAGATTAATGAAGGCAACCTGATTTTTATTTTCTATTATTTTCCTTTAATTTAAAAATATTAATAATTTTTAGCTATTTAAAATTCTTTTAATTATATCTTTTGTGTTGTTTTGTAGGTACTTTGAAGATTTTAAAAAAGTCTTTTACGGATTGTACTAATTTTTTGAGAATTTGATTTGTAAAATATCTATTAAAAACTTATCAGCTCATGTCCTCGTCAAAATTCTGCCTTGATATCCAACACGTATTAAAGATGACAAAATTAATCAATTAAAACAAAAGAAGTGTCTCGGGCAATCAAATAGCATCACATAACCACCAAAGAATCATTTTACCAATCAAATTCATTCACTTGGTCACCTCATCATCTATAACTATATATAAGAGGAAGATGTGTATTAAAATAGGTTTGATCACGATTTTAGAAGTAACTAAACTCTGACGTATACTTCTAATGAAAAGAATCAGGGCATCTGAATCTTTCAAGTAAAAAAATCAACTTAATATATATTTATTTGTTACATTTGTATTTTTTGTCCAAAGATCAACTTATTATTCACATTGAAAAACCTAACAATTGTTACGTAGTTTTATTTTTTCTAGAATTTAAAGCTTTTATTGTATAGTTATTTTCTCCACATAATATCTTCCTCAATGTTGCTGCATTCAACTTTGTCCAAATACTCCAATTCAGGAAGCCCGTCTATCAGTTCTTTCGATCTGACGTTGAATTCCTTCAAGTATTTCAGGATCAGATTTTTAACTCTCCAATGATTTTCATTCCTTCCATGCAGTGTTAATGTGCTAAGTTTTCCTCCCCTAATGTAAAGCTTTTCCAAAGATTTCAGTTGATCAGGGCTGAGCCATTCAGGCGGATTGGAAATTGGGGTACACTTGAGTTCAAGTTTTTTGAGATGTGGAGGAACTGTGAGAGAGTCCAGAAAAACATCAGCACCTGACCATGATATTACAAGAATTTGAAGGGCTTTGAATTCCTTAAAGTTCTTGAAATCTCCATCTTCATTCGCTTCTTTCCCAATTCGTATACTCAATTTTCTCAATTGTTGTAACCGTGCAAGATCATTGACTTTGCATGGATCTTTCCTTACGTTCCCCATGATAAAACCCTTAAGTACTTGAAGTGATGAAAGCTTTTCTATCCCTTTTGGCATCCTCTCGAGCAGATAACATTCTGATACGTCCAAATGGGTTAGATTTTGAAGAGAAGAGATGTCGAAAGCCAGCTTTTGTAAGCCCTGACAATCTCTTAAATCAAGAATCTCAAGGCTGCTGAGATTTGCCACTACAGGGGGCAGAGATGTCATTCTTGAAACACCTCGGAGGCTGAGGTATCTAAGAGAATCCTGGGTACCTAATCCGTTCAAATACACATCTTCTTCATTCCTTTTCATCTCGGGATTAAATGTTGAATCCTGATTCTCCACTTCGATGTGGTGCTTCACGTTGTTTTGCCATCTCCCTAGCTGAAGAACCCTAATACTGTTTAGTTTCGAAAGCCAATCTCCCAGTTGAAGATACTGTTCAGTTAAGTTGAAAACAGTAAGATACTCTCCCAGAGTTACTTCTTGATCAATCATAGAGGAAGAAAAATCTTGAGAATTTCCTGAAAACAGGAAAGCTCTAAAATAGCCATTCACGGGATTTTCCCAGTTGGAATCAAAATCAAAGAAATGTACCGATTTAGACAGAAACATCAATGTCCGTCGAGCCAATGGATGAATCATACAACTGTTTTTACTGGGAGAAGGATGATCAGGCTTGGGGATTAGAAACCCTTCATCTATCAACTCCTCGAAGACTTCTTCTCCTACTTCCTCCGCAGTCCGGCCATTAGTTTTTGAGATGAAACCCTCAGCTATCCACCAGTAAATCAAGGGTTTCTTCTTTATGATACTATTTACTGGAAAAATTGAAAGGCATAAATAACATGCTTTCAACTCTTGACTTTCCAGTGAATCATAACATTTCTGAAACTTCAAGTACATTTTGCTGTCCAACTGGCTCTCCTTCTTTAGGTGCTGCTGCTGATTACCATTATCATCCTGATCATCAGGCATTTTCTCCTTCAGATCAGGTGACTTTTTGCTTTGCGCAAATAACTCTTTGATGGATTCAACAATGTCATTGATGATCTTCAGTTTCTCCGAGATCAATTCGGGCCCTTTGTCTTTATGATCCTCAAAGACACCATCATCTATATGTTGCTCAAGCTCTCTGAGTCGCTCCACCAGCTTTGCTTCCCAGTTCTTGATTATTGGGATCCATTTCTTGACTTCGGTTTCGATATTTTCAAACTTCGGGACCAGTGGATTTTCCTCTTTCCTGTCATTCTCTACTCCTAAAGCATGATTCTTGGCTTTCTCCACAAAAGCCAATAATTTTTTTACAATTTTCTCTCTTTTCCATGTCTGCATATTCAACTACAGGATACCAGAAAAATTACTGTAACCTAGATCTTTCAGAAATTACAACAATATATATATATATATATCAATAAAAGAATAATTGTAGAAAATATAACACTAAATTAAAGGCCATTTTATTTCTTCTTTCGTTTTTTATTTGCACATTTTTAGTTTTCTTTTCTATCTTTTTTTCTAATGGTCCAACTATTTTCACTTGAACTTATTAGTCCTTTCTGAAAAATTTTGTTGCATAAGACATTTGAGGAATTAACTTTTCAAAATTTCAATAATTTACTTTTGTAGAGAATTTCGTATTATTTTTAAGGCAAGTTAGCTAGGCATTGATATGAGGAAAAATAAAAAATAAAAAATAAAAGGATAAACTATGAACCTGGTGAAACTGCAATATATCTCCAGAAAACTGCTTCTCTTCTTCAGATTAAGAACTTGAAATGATTACTTTAAATAAAGCTACTGTCTCTGGTTTTGCATCAAGAATTTGTAACCAATTCAATGGGAAACAAAAATCAGAATGTTTGGCAAAAGATAACAATAGTAATAATAATAATAATAATAATAAGCGAATTTGGGTAACTCTGGTTTGGATTTGATAAAAATAGTAAGGTTTTTTTCAAATGACGGAAAACAAATGCAAGAGATGTTAACGTTAAATAATGAGGGAAAATTACTTCTTTGGGAGGAAAGGAATCAAGATATATTGGCATTTCTTAATTTGTACTTGGACAATCATATATATATATATATATATATATTAGCTAACAAAAATTATTCTTAAATTTTATGGACATATTTTTAGTTTTGAACTATAAAATTTATATTCGACTAAAATAGACTGTAAATGAAATATTTTAAATTTTTTTTTTAAATAAGGATTATATTTAATCAATTTATTATTATTAATATTATTTTCTTTGGATTGAGATTTCAAGAATTTACTGAACCAAAATTTATCAAGTATAGTTCCCAAATTATTTATATTTAGCAAGTTTAGTCCTTAATCTTTTTCATTTTTTTTCAATCCTCTATTTTTTTATGTACTGCATATTTTAATTTTTTTTTAACCTAAAATAGAAAAACATAAAGTAAAAAATCTAAATAAAATTTTATTATTTTAGGTAAAAAAAGATCAAATATGCAATAAATAAAAAGATGGAGGACCAAAAAACCTAGAAAAAAATAAAGGACCAAACTTGCCAAAGGTAAATAAATTGAGGACTAAACACACCAATCTTCCTTTATTGAACTCTCTCAAAAACACAAAAATAAATTATATTGTCCATAACACCTGTACAATTTGAGAATTAAAATAGCTAATTTATCTATGTCAACCTAATTTCGTTAACTTTTTGCTTTCTTAATAAGTTAAGAATCATAGCATAAAGACCAAAAATTAAAAAAAAAAAAAAAAAAAAAAAAAAACAAGGAAAACAAAAGAAGAAAAGAATACATTCTTGCCTTGATTTCCAGGCAAAGATATGAATAAATTTTCTCCCGTTTTATTCAATTTGGCAATATTATTCTTTTTTAAGTAAAATTATAGAAAAATTCGGGATTTAATTATGTAACCATTTTATTTAATTAATGCACCTCAATCTTAAATTTATTATTTTAATCTCTAAAATTTCATAACTATTTACATTCCTTCTATTTAGTCCTTCTTACCAAAAGAAGTACTATTTTAGTCAAAAACTCATCACATATTGGACATGTGTATATATGTTTTAAGGTAAAATTGTCAACATGCTATGTTTTTCTCCTTAAAAAAAAAAAATTAAAATCCTACTGAAAAATTTCCCTTTTTCACAATTGAAAAACTCTACTTTAATTATCTTCGGATGAGTTGAACATTTATTTTACATTGATTTACCTTACGACTATTTCAAATTCTTTAGGTGGAAAACACTGTAATGATGGTTTTGCCTGTAAAAATATATACATGTGCCTAACAAGTAACGAGTTTTGACCGAAAAAGTGTTTTCCTTTTTTTTTTTTTTGCTAAAAGATTAAAAAGATAGAATGTAAGTAGTTAAAAGGTTTTAGATGCTAAAATAATAGATTTAGAACTAAAGTGCATTACATAAAATAGTTATATGGCTAAACTGGTGACTTTTTCTAAAATTATATTATAATTTTAGTAAAATATTAAAATATTTATTTTTTTAAAAAAAATGTAAATATTTGGAATTAAAATTTCTGTATTTAAATATTATAATTTAAGTAATATTCTTTAAACGTAATATTTTAAATAAATAAAAATATTAGTAAAATTTTTAGAAAATGAAGGTGTCTCTAGTGTCTACTCCAAGTAGAGACCAATGAGTCGCAGAATTTTTCATCCCTAATACTATTGCATGGAATGTTGAGAAGTTGTCAGAGAACGTAAATGAGAAATGAGGAAAATATTCTAAAGTGTCTCCGAGTGCCAACGGGTGACTTATGGACAGAAGACACAAAGGTTTCTCTATTAAAAATAAAATTATAAATGACGACTTTATAATTATCGTATATAGTGTAAGAGGTATCGTAAATAGTGTATATATGAATATTCAATGTCTATTTTCGATTCATCGTACTTATTATATACGACCATTAAGGGACAATCGTATATATTTTTTTTTTTAAAAAAAAAAAATCTTATTTACTGAAATCGTTGTATATATTAAATTAAATGGACCATCATTTTTTTTCAAAAAAAATAAATTTAATTTTACCCGTACAATTATCAACGCATTTAAATACAAAAAATACCATTTTAATTCAGTATAAATAAACTTTCTAATGACTCATATCAATATATATATATATATGCAATCAACATATCTAATAATTCAAGTCAAAATAAGCATTCCAATATAATGAAACAATTAATGTAATAAAATATAAATCTTAAAAATAAATAACATAGTTAAATGCATATAATATATAACCTACAAGTGCTCTTACCCAACAAAAATGCTTGGCACTTCTCCAAACCAATTGGTGGTTTCCAGACCAGAAAGTCTCCTAAGTAGTCGTTGGATGATGGAAGCATATTAGTAGGTTAAAAATGATATTTAACCTAGCTGGCCTTTGCAGTTGCACATGTCTATGGGGGATTCACACCACCCAAGCAGGTGCAACTGCAAAGGCCAACTAGGTTAAAGTAAAATTTCAGCAATATTATACAACAGATGTTTAATATTATTTCATTACAAAGAATACAGAAATACAGATACCTCCAAATTAAAAGTTACCACTTTAAAGGACCATTTTTTTTGGAAGGAGGATATGCCCAACTCGAGAAAACAAGACATGAAAGAGTCACACAAAATGCAGATCATGTGTCTAAAGGTTGAACAACACATTCAAACATAATTCCCAAACAATGACCCAAATTTTCACAAACTGCCTCCTATCAAGTAAGAGGAAGATGAAATGCATATTACAAAAATTGGATGAAACAGATAAAACTAGTCATAAAAGAAATCAAGCAGAAAATAATGCACTTAAAAGATGCTACTATGTGTAAAAGCAATGTATGGCATCCCCACATTATAGAAAGAGCTTAAGTGAAACAATTTAGTCAGTGAAGAAATACTCAGACAGCACGCACAGACCACAGAGAGAAGGCCTATACCCTTTGTGCATGTATTTCAGGACTGTCTCCAGATTTAAGAGCTTCATCTTTAGTAAAACTCCCTCAATTTTGGAACAGAGTCGGATACGTGCAAGTTCTATTTTTAGAGTCTATCAGAGGAACTTAAGTATTAAATTCAAAGATATATATATATATATACATATAGATCCATTCTAAATCACACAGTAATACTTTAACCATTGTCAAGAAACAAAAACAAAACCCTGGGTCTACCCATATTGCGCGCCGTTTTGTGTGCTAAGCTATGTGCACATGAAAGGAACCCCTAAAGCATGGCCTTCGAAATAGATTATGTGATTCAAGAGAAACATGGTCAATATACAGCAAAATAATTCGAATAATTCTTAAATCCATTATAGATGCAAGCACCTGGAAATGCTAAATTGAACTCATATGCATTGTAATTTATCAAAGTAGCAAATTACAAAAATCAACAAAGCCCAAAGAAGAACGGGCAAGACCACAATAATTTTGGATAACTCTTAACTTTTCACTAATCCACTCTTAAGCTAGCTGCAGTTTAACTTCAACAGTTATATATTTCTTAAACTGCAATTATCAGCATAATGGCCAGCATATTCGATTCTTAAACTACATTATCAGCATAGGCCATGACATAAACATTTCAGAATTAAAAACCTCTACACTTCTTAGTCCATCATGGAGAATCTTAAAGTAGTCATTAAGTGCTATCACTGAGATGAGAAACATCTGTAAGCATCAGAATGAGTGAGTATTATAAGAATCCAGATTGATATGAACTGCTTAACCTGGCTTATGACCCAATAATTTAAAGAACATCAAGATTAGTTTAATACCTTCTCCCCTGCATTAAGCTATCCACTTTTCAAGTTCTGCAAGACCTGACTTCACATATTCTCCATTTGAGAAAGTGCAACATTCTCGTCTAA
>JAXGGT010000002.1:6278815-6325298 GCA_035583425.1 Marsdenia floribunda
GTTTAAGTTAGTGGTATTTATTTGGACAATAATATCTAATATTAATTTACTTTTTATCAAATTTTAAGGTGTAAGACTCATTAAAATTGTCAAATTAGTTTAAAATCAATATTTATTATATCATTCTAATAATTATATAATCATTACACTTATAAAATTTTTACTTTCTCAAAAAAATGACTCTTAAAATTCACTCCACTTAAAAAAAAAAAAAAACTCACTTTCTTCAAAATAAAATTTAGTCTAAACACAACCTAAATATATTAAAAAAAAAAAAAAAAAAAAAAAGAAGAAGAAGAGGACAATTATATCTTATTATATATATATATATAGTAATTAATTTAAAAAGAATATTTAATTCAAATGCACCTAACCTACCAATACATTAAACTCGTCATCATTATATATACATATACAAATATAAAATTTCACTCACTTATTAACTTAAACCAACTATTTATCAAAAAAAAAAAAACTTTTACTTTGGCTTCGATAAATTTAAAATTGAATTGCTCATCAAATTCTTTTTAAAGAATTTTTTTTTTTTTTTAATTTTTATTTCTTCATATATATAAAATTCGAACTCGAGACCATAATTAAGTCAACCAACAAGTTTTGGTACAAAGCATAGTTAAAAATATCACGGAGACAACACAATAAATGAACGATAGTCACTAATATAGCATGGGCTAACCGACAAGTGAGGTCCAAGACATTCCACAACTCATAATCCATATTTATTAAATATTCTACCAGAGGGGGAAAAAAAAAACAAAAGTTAAGAACAATCCTCCAAAAAGAATTTAATTATTTTTAGTGTGAGTCGAATTCAAATCATCTCACTTAAACGAATTAAATAGAAGAATTTAAATAAAAAGAATAACGTCAATTTAGTTATTATTGTATTATCATATTATACTTAAATATTAGTCAAGATAGAAACAATCAAATGTTGTCCACATATAATCATTAAATACAACGTATAGTTACATGTCAAACCTATCAATAGGTTCAAAATATTTGAATCATACTCGGACTTGACCCTAAAAATACCAAGTACAAGTCTAACTTTTTTGTATCTAGACTTAGATCTTACCCGTTTTCAAAAATTAAATATTAATTGGGTTTGGGTTTGAATTTATAAATATCGTATCCCATATATATCCAATCTGATAATTTTTAAAATTTAATATAATATATTAATTACAGTGTTGAAGTGTTTGAGAGAATTTATCTTTTACTAAATTAATAAGAATATATTGAGTTTTTTAATATATTTTATCATTTCTTTTATATTATTTCTTTTTCAATTTTTTTTTCACAATTTTAATAATTTTTAAAATATTATATTTTTAATTTATAATTTAATTTTATGAATTATCAATTGTGAATATAGTTAAATTATATTTTAAATATTATAACTTACTATAATAATATAAATTATTTTACAAGTTATTTAAATATAAATATTAAATTTAAAAAATCAAATTATTTTTAAAAAAAATTTAAAATTTTGAGTAGGGTATATTCAATTTGGACCCAGACCTTATACGGTTAGATATGGGTACAAAATTTTTTGATCTATCGAGTACCAAGTAAGCTACAGATCCAAAATATTTTTTGTACTAATTCCAAACCGGATTAGATCTATTGATACACCTACTATTACGTGCTTTTTATTTATTTATTTATTTATTTATTTTGGATTTTCTCATTTTAATTCTCTATATATTGATACCTTAATTCCATTCGTTATAAATAAGAATTACAAGAAAGATATGTGTCTAACATTTATTTCTTTTAAATAATAATAATTAAATTTGAAGAAATATGCAACATTCAATTAGTATAGTATTTTGTCTGAAAAATAAATTTTTAATATTATTACTATTATACATACATATATATATATATATATATATATTATTTTTAATGTTAAAATTTTTACTTAAATTATTATTCATATTTAAAATAACCTAGCTCAAGATATCAAGTAGGTAGCTCCTCCCATTATTTTGATTGTCTTCTCTTGTCGTCCTAGGCAAGGAAATCAAATCAGGCACCACATCTTGCTTGGTCATAAATGGAATTCTTTCCACTCCAAAACAAAAGGTGGTTATGTGTGTACCCTTGTGTGTGTGTGTGTGTTTTTTTTTTTTTTTTTTTTCATTTTTAAAACACAAACACAAATACAAAATTTTATTTTCTTATTAAAATTTTACAATCGATTCCTTTCAGCGCGATATTTTTTAAAATATTATTTAAGTTACCAATAAAATTAAATTAACTTTAAAAATTACGTTATTAACTTTTGTTAAGTCAATATTTTTTATTTTTTATAATAAAATTTACTAAAATACATTTAATTGTTTAGATTAATGTAAAAAATATATATTTTTATATTTTTATAATTTTTTTTAATACGATTATAATTTTTATTTTTGAAAAATATTATAAATATTGACTTAACTAAAATTAATGATATTAATTTTTAAAGTTAATTAAATTAACATGTATTTTAATTTTATTAGTATTTGAGAAGATATCTTAAACTATAAATAAGATATCTTACTTTCTTTTAGAAGAATATTATTTATCATCCAAACCTTTTACTTGGAGATTGTCTTCCTCTTAGTCAACCTTCTAGATTTTCATTATCCAAACCAACTTGTAATTAATAACTTGGAGTATGCTAAAGAAATAGGTAAGATATATCTATTATGTTCTTGTCTGTTGTTTACTGTTTTGTTTGATTTTTTATACAAAATAAATAAGGGTTGCAATAAATATAAGGGTAATATATATAGGAAAATGGAAGATTGGTGCCATCTAGTCCTGAAAGTATTTCTCATTTATATTAGTCCCAAATGATTAATTTTTAACTTCTGGGTCCTCAACTTTATTTTGTTTTTGTGACTATGGTCTTTTTGGCCGGAATTTACCACTTTCCGGTAAAGTCAACGGTAATTGATCAATCCTATAATTTTACTAGGGGCAAAATAATCATCATAATTAATTTTTTTTAATTTTTTTGAATTAGAAACCCAAAAAAGAAAAATTCCCCCTCCCTTTCCCCCCACCCCTCCCAGCCTCCCCTCTCCCTCCAATCTGCTCTATTCCCTTCCCTCCATATTTTCACCGAAACAGTAGTCCGAGACTTTCACTTTGAAAGTGAAACTTTCACTTCGAAGGAGAGCCGTTACTCATTCTTGATAATCTTGGAAAGAAAACACATAGTTTTACTAAAATAAGGACAAGAAAGAAAGGTGGGATTTAACTTGAAGCAAGCCAACCTGTTCGCAGATTGAAGGAAAAGACGATTTCAAATAAAGTGGGTACAGAAGGCATGATGAGCTCTATAATATTTGATAAATTGTTATAGTAAGTTGTTTACATTTGTTCTTTGAAGACGAGTTAGTTTTTTCTGCATGAAATATAAAAATCTGCTGTTGTTGTGTGTGTCATGCATATTTCAGAGGAATCTGGAAATGCACTCCCAATGATACAAAGATGCACTTTGAATACCTTGATTCAATGTTCTTCTATGTGCACATGAGTGGTGGCAGAGACAAGGTATTGAGATGTGTAGAGAAAAGGTCAATTTTTTTCCAAGAATTATGTAATGGTTCCAATTGTAGCATGGTAAGTGTTATTGATTTTGAATTATAAGTATCTGATAATTCAAATGTAATGACAACAATATATGCTAATGGCTATGTGCTTGTTTTATTTTTTAGGTCTCATTAGGTTTTACTGATTTTGTGTCATTTTGGCGATGATGATGTTGAGCCATGTATGGTGGATAAATATGAATCCACCGATTTCTTACTTTCTAATCTCAGATTGTAGGTTGTGCCTTGCATTCAATAAGGAGTCCAATACTAGCATACATGGCTCAACATCACCACTCCTTATCCATCGCCAAAATAACACAAAATCGCCACTCCTTATCCAATTTTGTTCTCAAAAGCTGAATTTTTATGTGTATGGTGGATTCATATTTATCCAATAGGTATAGCTAGTAAACTTATTCCAAGAGAATTTGGGCTTTCTTCTACTTGGGGGTTTTTGATTAAAATGGCCCTCTTTATGGCAGTCACACAGTGAATGGCTCAACTTTTAAAATTTGTATAAAAATAACTTTAACGAGTATCACATTCGCGATATAAAAATTACATCACGTACATTGTACACGATAGAAATCCTCATTCTCATGAGGATTTTCGACTTTCTAAACTGTCAAAGAGCTCCTATGTCTTTGATTTGTTTGATTTTGGAAAATATTATGAAGTGAATTGAGTTAATTTTTCTCCAAGTGCAAAATTGCAATTGAATTGATGATATTCCGATTGTGGTGTTTATATTTGATTTGGGTTAGGTTAATTGAGGGTGTTATTCATTTTGCATTTTGTTTTTCCCCTTTCCAAGTTGATTTGGTTTGCGACTGTTATTTAGCTACAAAAATATGCTTAATTTAGCCTCTATTTCCTCATTTGGATGGATAATTTGCTCATTTTTTCTAAAGTAGGAAAACACTAAGTTCCTTTTAATTCCTAAATCTCCAAAAAGAAAAAAAAAAAAGACTAGAACTAAGAAGAAGAATACGCCACTATATGAATTTGGTAGTGTCGGAGACTCTCCAGATTTTTGGGATCCATATGCAGGTCTCGGTAATTTGTATAGAACTGATGTGTTGAGTTGTGATTAGAGAGTGCTCTGATTTTTCTTTCCAATTGCAATTATTGTATTTATCAGGCGAGAGAAGCTTTCAATTATTTACATGTTGCCTGTGCAAGCTTTTGCATTTTAACATCATGGATTTATATGCTTGATAGATAAAAGTGGAAGTGATGCTTCTTTTTCTGAAGAACTTGATTGTAATTAGTCATGAATACTGAAATAACAAAATGTGAACATTTCCTTGTAGTTCCACCGCTTTTGAGTTGTTTATATAATTCTTTGGATTCTTTCCATTATTGATGATAATAGTACTTTATTCTATTAGCGTGAGATTTCTATGCAATGACTAGATAAAACAGAGTCATGAAATTTTCTAGTGGAGGCACAATTTCCAATTGCAAATCTATTGATTGTCCAACTATGGAACCCACCAAAGAAATACATTACAATTTCAAATTTCAAACCTAGTAATTCCCTGTTTACTTATGAGTTGTGTGGATTTTGTTGTAAAATAATAAATAATGAAAAACAGACATAGTTGATGTCTTGATTTTCCTTTTGCAGTTTTTGCTCTTGCAAAGTTGATGAATGCTCAAGAAGATAATGGACAACTTTTTGCCATAGCCAGGTGTGTTTTTGTTTGTATGTTTCTTTTAGCCATTTGATTGACCCTATCTTCTAGAAGAAAGGAAAGTGAGATGCTGTGACAGGACTAAGTAAGGAGCTTAAATCGGAAAACGTATTCATATGTATATTCCTGTCGGGGATATAAAGGTTACTTCATTATTAAGGAGCGTTACTGCAAATGTCACGGTGAAGCATGATATTTGCTTTTAACAATTTAGAGGTTTAATAGGTTCAATAATTTAGGAGAAAATGGGGAAAATGAGTTCATAAACTGATTTATGAGGTGTTACTAAAGTACAACAGAGTGCATAATTGGGGATGGATCAAGGAGTTGGTGTTGTTCACATTTCTAGACTACTTCAAACTCGAAATTTGCCCATCCTATTATGCTACTTATAGAGGCTTTTATGTCAACATCATTTTCTTTCTACTTGTTTTGTGTCCAAAACCATTTTCTTCCATACAAGTGCTATTTGCACCTTGATATCCTAGCTGCTACATGTATATCCCTTCTATATTTTTAGTATAAAAAATTAGTTTTCAAGTATCATGTATTTTCTTTCATGCACAAGCAAGGTTCAGGAAGTGCTTATCAGAGTCTATATGGTGGTTTTGTCAAATGGATCATGGGAAAAGTATGCCCAATTTCTGAATTCTACTTCAATGATTGCACAAAAGGAAGTGGTATGTTTTAAATTGTCACATTAACTCTTTCCTTGTGGTTCTGAAGGAAGAAAATGGGAGTGATAGCATTTGTATTCAGCTGGTGGATCATGAGAAGCTCTGGGATGAGCTTGTTATTGTCATTGCAGTGGTATTAAATCTACTCCTTACGTGAAAATTTGTTGTTTTGGATTTTTATCATTTATGTTTTCTCCAATACATACATTCATGTTACTTCAGGTAAGCTCACGGCAGAAAGAAACTTGTAGCACCAATAGAATGCGTGAGATAGTTGAAACGAGTCCTCTTATCTATCATAGAGCAGTGGCACTTCTTGGTCTTACCTATTATCTTATATTTCGTTGATCTTTACTTTCCTCCACAAGTATTTCTCTATTCGGTTTCTTAGTTGACTCATAAATAAAGTAAATTACAAATAGTGGTTAATGTAAAGAGAAAGATCTGTTGTCATGCATAGGAATTTAGTTATAGTGACCTCCAACTTGGGCTGAAATTCTAATTACACATGACTCTGGTATGTTTTCTTTGATTCGAGATGCAGAGTGCTTCTGAACGGGACCATAAGAAGGAAATGTGGATGATCGGTGTATTGGTGGCTGTCACAATATTGAAATTTCTGCTCTTGGTGTACTGCTGAACATTCAAGAGTGGAGTTGTTAGGGCTTATGCGCAAGTCCACTTTTTTTATGTCATTACCAATTCTGTTGGTTTAGGGACAATAGTATTAGCAATTCATTAGTATTGGTGGATTGATCCTTCTGGAGCTATAGTGGTGAGTACGAAAAAGAAGAAAAAAAAAGAAAGTATTATTTATGATCGTGCTTCTAGTCACTTGGAATCCTAGTTGAGGGTTTCTAAACAGTTGTGACTTTAAGTTGCAGGTGGAGAGAAGCCAAAGTGATAAAGTAAATTACAATTAATGGTTAATGTAATTTACAATTATAAAGTCCTTAATTATATTTTAGTTACTTCTTAATATAATTTTTATATTGAAGTAGAATGATATTTTTTGTATTTAAATGTATTAGTTATTGTATGATAAAATTAAAATTTTAATTTTTTTTTAAAAAAATAAAAAATTACAAATAAGATTTTTATTTTTTATTTTAAAAAAAAAAAAGAACATATACGATAGTCCTTCAATTGTTGTATATAATATGAGCATATACGACGGTCTTCTAACATTCGTATATAGTAAGAATATATACGACAGTCTTATAGCAGTCGTATATTGTAAGAGTATATACGACGGTCTTATAATAGTTGTATATAGTAAAAATATATACAATGATCTTTTAGTCGTTGTATATAGTTGAATTTTATATGACGACCCTACAGCCGTTGTAAATTAATAGTCATATAAAGTAAATACGACGGTTATTGAGCTGTCATATATTTTTAGCGACTCTCATTTTCACTACAGATTAATTAAAAACCGACGTTGAACACTTGTATATAGTATATATGATGCCTTTTACACTATATACGACAGTTGTAGGACCGTCGTATGTAGTCTTATCTTTAGTAGTGATAAGCAAAAACATGGCTGCAAGTCTGGTTCATTCTTCCTTTGCTTTCTCTTCCATCTTTGCTTTCTTTGCTTTCTCTGCTTCCCCCTCCTTCCCTGCCTTCTCATCATTCTCTTCATACCATCCAACCAGAATAGGAGTAACTTCCTTAATGACAACTGAAGATTTTTTTACAGGACACCACCAAGTGTCCTCGGGTGTAGTTGCAAAGAAATCCAAAACCTCTTCTCTATTACTCTCATGACAAAGAAAATTGATTACTTTCATTGTTGCAGCCAATTGGCAGAATTTCTAGACATCAGTTTCAGAGTATATTGGGGTCAAGGCCTTGGCAAACTCACCGTTATGCTTAAGGTAGAAAAAGATCATGTACTCCTCTTTATCTTCATTGGCACTTCTGTCACAGTAGTAGCGTACAAAAGCATAGAGAAGTTTAAGGCACACAATGGGAGTTCTTAAGTAATCCAGAATAACCACTTCGCCCCCCTCATAATTCATCGGGATCCCATTTACAACATTCACACAGCTTCCATGATGAATCTGGAGGGTAAAGTACCCAACACCCACACCACCTGCGTGTCACTTAGATGATCATGTGTTGTCCAAAACTCAACATACAACATGCAATACAATTTAACTAACAACAAATATCACAATATGGACAAAAAAGTACCAACCTTTTTTATTAGTCTAACAAACCGTATCTAAAAGGAATGGAAGTTTAGACTGCATTATGTAAGAGTACTTACGATACAACTCGTTTGGATCAACTCTCCCCTCATATGTCGCACTTTCCATTCCCTTATATTTCTGTGTCTTGCAGGAATCCAGAAAACACGCCTGTAAGGAGATGACCATTGGTATTTTTCAACCTCCGACTCCGAACTGCTTGACCACTAGTATTCTTCATCCTCGAACTCCGAACTGCTGCTACTATCACTGATGAAATCTTCCTCTATTTTGAACTCTGTCATTATTTTGATGTTAAAGTGTGATGAAAGCAGAACAAGTAGAAGAAGAACAAGAGGACGGAGAAGAATAAAGCTAATGGAATATGGAAGAGGGTTTGTCCGGAAAGTTGTGAACTTGCAATTAATGGGGGTGGTTGGCTGGAAGTTTGAAGGTTGTGATGTCTCGATTTCCTCATTACAATTAATCATGTCGGTTCAGTTTCTTCTTTTTATTTATAAAAATTAAAAAACTACCCCTTCTTGCATATACCAGCCAAATTGAACTCATACAAATTAGATTGTTACTAGGAAGCCATCATATTTTGATTAACGAGAATTCTAAATTTTTTCCATATTACTAGTCTCAATTTTTGAATTTCGTTTGGAAAGTTCAGGTGAATTGTAAGTATAATTTATGACTTGTGGAAATATTTGAAGATCAAGAAATATTGGATGTTGTTGATCATCTTGAACAAAACATTATAAACCTAGGTACACAGAAAATGCATCGAGTATGCCATAATATACATATCTGCTTTTGTTAGAGATTGGCTTTCAGCCACTGTGCTTGATTCTTCAACTGTACAATACAACAAAATAGGAGTTGAACTACATCAATTACAAACAAGTTAATCCCGATTACATCATTGTAATGAAACAACCTAATTGAATCACATTACATCATTGTAAAAAAACAGAGGATTCTCTAGAACACAACATAAACCCTAAACCCATACAATGGTTGAAAAGTGAAAACATAGCTTCTTGTCATTTAAGCAAAATGACTACAAAACTCAGTAGGCATATTACGATCAATGCAAATTTCAGCTTCTTTATTCTTTTTTGTTGTGCAACCCCTTCCTCCTCCAACTTCGTAATCTTCTTTAACAAACCTGGGATAATCATCTGTGATCTTGTACACATTCTTGGGTCATACCATAAGAAAAATCCACAACTTTCGTCGCCCTTACAAAATTTCAAAATCAGTCAAGTAATTTAAAATCAACCCACAAATAATTTTAAATCATCTTTGTCATACCTTATTCTTTCCACACGAAAAGAATCTTCTACTAGGATTATGTTGGGTCCATGACGTCTGCATTCTTGTTGGAATCCTGCATGAACATTACAATGTTCTTCTTCGAACAAGAGCTTCAAATTTCTCACCGAAACTTGCCAACCAAGAGACATTCTCCTTAGCAAAATCAAATGGGTCTTCATACGAAAGCTTCATCACAACAACGACTCTTCCTCAAAGTGAAGTTGACTGTGTGAAATTGTAGTCTCGATGAAAATATGGAAGGAAGAGAGCAAAGTGGAGGGGAAGGGAAGACTAGGAGGGGTAGGGGGAAAGGGAGGGGGAAATATATATATATATTTTTTTGGGTTTCTAATTCCAAAAAAAAAATTAAAAAAAAAAATAATTATTATGCTGATTATTTTGCTCCCTGGTAAAATTATAGAATTGGTCAACTATCTTTGACTTTACCGAAAAGTGATAAATTTCGGTCAAAAGGATCATAGTCACAAAAACGAAAAAAAATTGAGGATCCAAAAGTTGAAAATTAATCATTTAGGACTATATTTGTAAATGAGAAATACATTTGGGACTAGATTCATCAATCTTCCATAAGAAAATTCTCTATTTTTTAAAAAAAAATTATATCTTATGTTTTTACTTTTATAATACTAAATTTTACAATTATTTATACTTGACTTGATCCTTTCGACTAATTTTTTTTTTTTTTTAATAATTGGACTATTTTAATTATATTCATCATATAATCTTATAATTACAAGAATTATTATATTAAAAATACAATTAAAAATTACTTACATAATCAAAAAGTATTATTTTAAAAATTAATTGAAGAAACAAATTAAATAATCATAAATAGTTATAAAAATTTAAGGTGTGTTTGAATTATCATTTTTTTTTATGGAAAAAAAAATGACTTTATTTAAATACAATGAAGCTCAAAATGAATCTTATCTATAACTTTATTGAAAATGAATTTTATATTTTAAAAAATAAACCTTCTTATATAGATTTTATAGAATATAATGATCAACTTTATAATAGAATATTTTATTTTTTTTTAAAGAGTGTATTATATTATTTTATTAATATTAAAAATAATATTTAATTAAATTAAAAATCACCACTATAACCTACATTCTATACTTGGCGACAAATATTAATTAAAAAAGAATAATATCCAAACATAATAAAAATCTCTCACTTAATTGAAGTTCAAGTGTAATCCAAACACACCCTTAATATCATAAAATTAAAATATAAAATCTATTCGAAAACTTGAGAGTGTAGTAGACATGGGACGAAATAGAAGTCATCAGTCTTCCTTTGAAAGAAACACAAAACATTTCATTTCTGTATTGACTGTCATTTCTAGGTCAAATAGAATTGAATATATATATATATATATATATTTTTGATAAGTGAAATTTCATTAATAAAATTAAAATATTACACAAATGAATGATGTAAAATTATTCACGGTAATAAGACAAAAGACCAACCTAAAAAACTTAGGTGGACAGATAGGACTCAACCAAATCCATTTAGTTGAGTAGAGGCTAAACAAGACATACACTACAAGGCAACAAAACAACAACAACAGTGTAAGAAAACAACAACAAACAACAGAAAATACAAACATTCTATCTAAATCTTCTTCAAGACTCCAGCCATCTATTGCGGATTCCAGCTGCAAAATAGGCTCAAGGGTGTCCGCTTCCGTAAGTGACTGACTAATCAGCCCTGGACATGGCAAAAACTGCGAAGACAGTCTAGGAAACAGCCACAGCACGAGCAAGAGACCCAGATTTCAGTTGGATTTAACTGATATTTCTTCAAAAAAAAGAACAAAGTTCTGAAAAATCAAAACAAAGAGGTGCCAAGAGGACCCAAAAGATGACAAAAGTTCAAAGAAAACAGATAAAATGAGGAACATATTAAACAAAAACACCAAAAAAGACAAGAAATAAAAGAAAAACGATAGAAATTTGAGCTCCGACCAAGAAAGAAACACCAGCCGGAGCTGGAGTTCCTTTCTTGGCCGGAAGAAAGGGTGGCGGTTGGCAAGGAGGAGGGAAGGAGGAGAAAAAGTTAGGGTTTTAGAGAGAGAAATTTTATGGTGGTTTCCCCTTGAATTGAATATATATATATATATATATATTTGTCCCAAACTAATACTTGGCCATATGTGGTCTAAAATGGAGGATATGTTTGAGGCTTGAGAGATGCAGCAGCAAAATTAAGAGTTAATCCATATATATATATATATATATATATCTAAATGACTGACCTGATTGAATCTTTAATCTCCTACCAACTTTGATGCACAAAAATGCTAAAAATGGAAAAAGTGTTCGATCACCTCCACACTTTTTTTGGGATGAAAAGTTGGAAACCCAAATCAGTTCTTTTTCCACTCAATTACAATAACCAATTCTTGAACGCTAATAATAATAATAATAATGAAGAAATTTTTTTTAAAAAAAAAGTACTGCTATAAAAGTAGTAGTAGCAAAATCACGGATGACAAAAAAGAACTGTTAACTGAAATCCCACATTTGATCTCTCTCAGCAAAACGAATTAGAAAGCATTACTACGTCTCGGTCTTTCTTCAGCAATGTTTACTCTGATAGCTCTCCCGTCCAGACTCTGCAACCAAAATCCAGTTCCCTTACATATTCCGGGAGGGAGGAGAACCATATATATAGTTTATGGTAAAAAGATGAAAAAGAAGGGGACTTGAACGAATTACCTGTCCATCAAGGTTAGCAATGGCATCATTCATTTCAGCTTCGCTAGCCATTGTAACAAATCCGAAACCCCTTGATCTGCCGGAATCTCTGTCATAAACTACCCTTGCACTTTCCACTTTACCGTGCTCACTGAAAATCTGCTCAAGGCGTGCATCATCCACATCCCATGGCAAGTTACCCACATAGATTCTGTAAGACGGTTGATACACTCGAGGTGGACGCTCTGGTCGTACTCCTCTTGGTGATGCTTTGTTAACAGTCAAAAACCTGCCATTCAAATCCTGTTCAAAATGAAAGAGACATCTTTAACTTTAGGTTGTCTTTGAAGCAATAATTGTTTATCTGGGACAACGACAAAATTCAAACAATGCACCGAGGAACCACCAGCAAAGTTATCCGGCTACCCTCGTATATGTTGCACAATGCATCAACAAACAAACACAGGAACAAAGCCTGGATAACTCAAACGATAAATGAGTGAAATGACATGCTGCAAACTGCTCAACAAAATTCATACATGTTTAGACCCGATTAGATTAACTGCCTGCATCTAGTGAAGCCATAGATGAGGTCACACAAGTCAACCTGACAATTAAAGTCTTTTGATGATGAAAGAATATGGGAACGGAAGAACAAGTTAAGCTGATCTCCCTCAGGTTACTAGATAAGATATGACCCCATCTTTCCATCTAAACATTTGCAATCAGATAAGAGTAGAATAAGAGGAAGACCTGCGTAATAATTTTGAACTTTCACACTCATGCTCCTGATTCAGCTATATATTGCAAACAGCTAACAATGTCATGTTCACTATTTCTTAGGTACACAGAAGCTTAAAAGGAACCTCCCATGTGCACAATGGGAATGTAAAACAAACTTTTAACACAAATTTCTCAAAATAGGACAAGCAGTCAGATTAAACTGCTAGTAGGAATTCAGTCCAATTCATCTTTTGTCACAAGAGAATGTGGTTCCTCCCCTTCCCCCTTGGGTAATCAAGAAGGTTTAATCATGCTGCATAGCAAGATACAGCTATTTGACTTTGTAAGACAACAACGCTTAAATACAGATATTCTGCTAGTTTTAATTTTATGACTTTTATTGTACCCTGTCACCCCCACCCCAAAAAATAAATGGACAACAGTTTTTGCTGGTAAATAATTTTTTGCCTGTTTTAATGTCATCACTTGAAATACTATCGATAATTATACATTTACCCCAGCACTGTCTAGCTCATGGGCAAGAGGGCATAGGGAAGGTGGTCAAGCTCGTGTTAGAAAGCATTCCTGAAAATGCAGCGAACAACTTTTATCTATTTTATCCAACATAGGTATGTTAACCATGCTACTGTAACAAACAAATTGAAAAGGTTTCTGCAACAAGTGTAAAAGATAAAATAAAGATTAATGCCGCGATCTAAGGGAAACCAAATCATAGATGTAAAAGTCCTACTGGAAGTCCACTTCTCACGTGCACACATTTAATACTCAATCAAATGCACTTAAGTATCTTTTCAGTTGTCATACAACAGATTCTCCTCGATGATTAATGTGAAAATGAAAATACAGAACAGAAAGCATACTAGTCCAAAGTTTAACTTCCATAGAACCAATATGCAGATGTTATGAGTGCACAAACACAATTAGACAATAAGTTTGTTTGTACATGCTATTTCAAATGTTCATTAATGGTAAAAATCAACCACCCTTTTGGTGCAAACAGGAACAATGCACATGTAGCATCAGTCTCAGAACTTGAAACAAATATTCATTTTTTATGAGAACCTTGGATCAAGTGCTAATTTATCGAATCCCAAAACCATCTTTACAAACCCTGGATACTGTGCATAATATAATGAGGAGAAATCTGTCAGTTATTGTCACCATGTAACAAACTATTTGAGAGAGGTAATCAGTAGGTTACTCTCTTCCTTTTCTTCCGTTTCTCACATTTTTATTTTTATACACAAACTTGTTAATGGGAAACAGTCAACAAACTAGACTTAAATTATGCACAGAGAAAAAGGACATGCAGCTAATTTCTTAACAGATAATGCAAAAATGACACAGTTTTCTATTTCTACACTCTTCACCAGCAATATGATCCCCAGAAGGAACCTGAATTACTGCTGTATTCAAGCAAATAAAACCAAATATTATCAATCAAACTAGCAATTAATGTCAATATTTTGCAGGTAAGTGTACATTCTCATGCTTTACAAAAGAACACCATAGAAAGAAAAGCTGACAACTTAATTAGTTCCTCTATCCTCACACCAACAACTGAAAGAAAAATCGTGATACATCAAAGAAAACTTCTTATCTTTTTTCATACAATCACCCCTAGACATTTCTTTAGTAGAATGCACATAATTCATCGAAAAAAATGGAAAATGAAAAACCATTGCCCATAATTCAATATGGCAGCAGAAACATAAGCAAAAAAACACAGAGAATGAACATAAAACTCACATAACGGTCAAATTTTTTGACTGCCTGCTCAGCTTCCTCCACGGTACTCATAGTCACAAATCCAAATCCACGGCTTCTATCAGACTCCCTATTGTAAATAACCTGCAAAAACCACCATTACTCACATGTTAAAATCCCCCAAAGTTTCAAATCCTTAACCACAATTAAAAAAAAAAAAAAAAAAAAAATTGTATTAATGTTTTTCAATCTACCTCAGCAATTTCAACAACACCAGCTTGCTCAAAGAGTTGAGCAAGCTTTTCACTATCAATATCATACGGCAAGTTTCCAACGAACAATTTTGCATCCTCAGGTGGCTCCGGATATTCCTCCTCTCCCTCACCCTCACCCTCACCCTCACCCTCGGTAACATCCCCTCCATCATATTCACCTTCAGACTGCTCATTCCCTTCAAATTCAAACTCTCCTTGAAACCCCTCCTCTTCTTCTCCCCCTTCTTCCTCTTGTTTAATGTCAAGGATAGACACCAGACAAGAAAACTGGGAAGCCCTTTTTTTCTTGAGGGACAACAAAGAGTTCAGAAATGAGGAAGAAGAAGAGTAAGAATGGGAGCAAGAAAGTTGGAATTTTACGGGTTTTGAAGGGAGAGCAAGATAAGCATGTGAAATTGAAGTCTTGTTACAGTTTGTTGCTGTTGCTGCAGAAGAAGATAGGGAGGGTAATGAAACTAAACAACAACTGTTTGTTGCCATTGACAAAGAATTGAATATGGGTTTGGTTACACAAGACATCTCAGCACTGTGGATTTTGTGGGAACGGTGAAGAACAGGGGTTTAAGGAAGGAAGAAAGCAAGGGTGATGAGGAAGAGGATAAGGGAGGAGAAGAGGAGAAGGGAGAAGAGAGTGGGGAGGTTTTTGTTTTGGTTTGGCTTTGGACTTTGAAGGCCTTCCCCGGCGGATGGCCCAAAGATTTCATTTTATTCCTTTTTTTAAAATAAAATAATCTTGTGTTATGAATCACTTTGCTCAAATCACTTTGTTCAAGTTACAATACTCATTACCAAAAAAAAGTTACAATACTCATTAATTATCAACAAAAAAAAAAATTACAATGCTCATTAACCCTGCGGTGTAGCGTGATCCTTAACTATGAAATTTGGAGTTCGAATCCTGCACATGAAAATGAACCGCATCTCATGACTAACTATTTATTTCTAATGAGAGAGTACTTAGAAAGAAAATATTTTGAGTCCAAATCTTATTATTTCATTAAAAACTATTTTATGTAATAATTATAAAGTTTTAATACAATTAAAAATTAATCAAAATATAATTAAAAAATCAAAATATTTATTTAAAGATAAAAAATAAGGAGTAAATGACTAATTTTCTTTTTAAGCATTGCTAAAAATTAGTTTGTAGAATTAGACCTTATGTTATTGTGTGCTTTGTACAAAAAGAAAACACTTAGCCAAAACAAGTGTGCAATTATCCTCCACCACAAAGACTAGCGCCTCTTTTTTGTTTTCCTTCTTCTTTTTAGTTCCATCTGCAATTAGAGCCATGGCCACGAAGCTTATGCAAGCTCCAATACAAATTTCCCACATGTTTCAACCCATATCTGCCTGTAGCAACATCAAGATAATGAGATTTAACAGAGCTCTGACAGCCACTCACTCCAAAATCACCAAGAAATCTCCTAGATTTTGCAAGAATTCACCTGGGTTTAGAACTCTTGCCTTAGCAAAATCCGGTGAACAAAGTTCTGGAGTAATCGGAGGAGATGAGAAGGAAGAAACCCAAGTAGATTACAAGTCTACAGAACAAATTAAGCAATCCCTTTATGATGCACTGCAAGGTATGTTTCATCTTTACTTCAAAGTTTGGTTCGGAATCAATTCTTATGTCAGTAGCTTTGGTATTGAGTAATGTCTTGTAGGCGTAAATAGAGGCATTTTTGGAGTTCAATCTGGTAGGAAAGCTGAGATTTTGAAACTGGTGGAGCAGCTGGAATCTTGCAATCCAAATCCAGAACCAACTGATCATCTAGAGAAGGTGAGATTGATTTTTTTTTCTTTTTTCCTGATTGGGTTCCATTTCTAATGGGATGGCATTGAAGTTTGGTTAGCCTCTTTTTTTTTTTTTTTTTTTTTTTGTTTCTTGAGTTGGAAAGAGCTTACTTAGGATCATCTGGTGATTTTGATGAATGTGGGGTAAGATGGGTGGAAAATGGAAGCTGGTTTATAGTACTATCACCATTCTGGGATCCAAAAGAACCAAACTTGGATTGAGGGATTTCATTACTTTGGGTGATTTTCATCAGAATATTGATGTAATTCAGGTATGTGTGTATATGTATATATATTCTTTTAACTATCAAAAAAAAAAAAAAAAAAAAAAAAAAAATGTATATATATTGTTTTCCCTCCACATATAGTATACAATCTCTGTAGATTTTCTAAACTTCCCAAAAGTAATTTCATCAAACACTTGCCATTCATGAAAGATAAAATTTCTATGGACTCAATTGCATTAGATAAGATTTTATTGATCTTGGTTAAAAAGAAAATTCTTGATGCAAATGGAGGGGAAAGCAGTCAATGTGATAGAATTCAGTGCCAGAGGACTCAGTTTGCTGAATGGACAGTTAAGAATTGAAGCTTCTTTCAAGGTTGCATCAAAATCAGTTAAGGAATCAAACCCAACTGAAATCTTGATCGTTTTTAGCATTTTTTTTTTCCCCTCATTGTTTTGTTCTTCTTTTGAAACCTAATCTTAAATTTTATACAGAGAGTTGATATCACCTATGAGAATTCGTCCATCACCCCTGATCAGGTAGGTATAGACGTAGTTATTTGAAATTTCTGTGAGAGAAAGCTCTTTCTGAAATTTTGTCCAAACTAATCTTGATTTCTTTGCCTCAGTTGATGAATGTGTTCAAGAAAAACTATCATATTCTTCTCCAAATTTTCAATCCAGAGGGCTGGCTGGAGATTACGTATCCTTTTCCAATAAAGGTGGTTAATCACAATTTAGGCGATTTTTTTTTTTTTTAATTATTATTTGTAGTACTTCTCAAGAAAGAAAAGCAGACTTATCCTTAACCTGATTTATACTTAGTTATGTTGATGATGATTTGAGGATAGGAAGAGATGACAAGGGGAATGTCTTTATCTCGGAGAGATCAAAGAAAGACAAAACCTAATCTATGTATATATATAGAGAGAGAGAGAGTTTGTTAACTTCTTGATCACCCATTCGTTTTGAAGAGAAGAAAATTTGAGTCATTTTTAGGAAACATTCAAAAAGTAGGAACTGTGCAAGGGGAGCATGAGAAGAATAATAACAGCAAAGTTTTCTTCTCCGCCTCCCAAGCGTACAATTATCTGTTGTATATTATTTGCTGACAAAAATTTAATGGACTCTTCATTGTTTCCCTTTCATAACTTGAAAATGCAAATAATTTCACAGCTATTTTATTTTGTGCTTTTAACCTTGCCAATAAGGGATCTAAAGCCACAAGGAACATATAAAATTATTTCTTTCACCTTCCCCGTGCCATTTGATCATTACCTAAATTGGTGTAGGATAACATCAGTGCTGATACCAAACGGAATCAATTCATATAGCATAGCACAAATATTTGTATATCCCGCTGCTAATATGTGCATAAAAACCTAATGGCATCTCAAATATTAATCCAAAAGATGGAATTTTTTTTGTACACCGTAGTTTTTACTATTATGAATAGATAGACAACAAAACATTGCAATAATAACTCCAAATCCTTCACTAGGAAGCGTTTACAGAACTCATCAACAAACAAATAATCAACCAAGAACGCAGTCCAAAAATTATAAAAAAGATACTTGTGCCACTTTGCTTCTATTCCGTTTGTGTTTTTAAATGGTAAACTGCTTGTTTCCAAGGTCCAAAAATCAGAAGGAAAAGCTCAACTGAAGACACCTCTACTGATTTAGAATAAAATAAGACCCCAGCTCAAAAGGATACACACCACACAATCCCAATCTTTTCAAATTTGAAAATTCAATCAAAGCAAAGATGTAAACGAAGGAACACAGAAAAATTGAGAGATACATATAATTGCAAAAGCCATATCCATTGTCACAGCATATAGAACTATACACAATATCTACACATTAGTCAAATATATGAACTTCTGATCATGATTAAGAAAGCAGTACTACTTCCCTACATATCTGGAACGCCTAGATCCTTTAATTTCATAAGCAGAGGTCCAACATAAAATGTTCCCCTAATAGCCTCGCAGTTGAGCCTCTCGACTTGTTAGGGGAACATACCGAACAGAGGTTTCAGTCCGAACACTGACTGAACCATCCAAATTCTTGTCCACAACCTGCAAATCCTGGAAAACATTTCCAACTGGAATCACCAGTCTGCCCCCTGGCTTCAACTGATCAATGAGAGCTCGTGGGATTTCTGGTGCTGCAGCTCCAACATGGATTGCATCATAAGGTGCAAACTCAGGCCAGCCTAGTCGCCCATCTGTCACCATGCATGAGGATTTTTTTTTTTTTTTTTTTTTTTGAGAAAGTTGTGGGGGAACTCAGAATATCAATATCTCAAAAGTAACATATTTTAGGCGAGTAACGCTGACAAGATCTCATTCAGAAATAAAGGTCCCAATGTGAGGTACGTTTATAACATGTGCATACTTTGATAGCCAACCCAATGAATACTAGGGGCACAACCAAAAGCTGTATAACATTTAGTTTCATAGTTGAACATAAAATTATCTGCCAATACTATGCCAAGGAGAGTAAAGAATCTTCTTATCAGTATGTTCAAATGATGTTTTCTAATCCACAAAATGTCCAGAAGTCCAGACAACAAAGGTTCTCTAGAATCAGATAAAATGTTTACCAATGGTTAAGAAAAGTCAATAAATGTAGACTTATGTAAAGGAAAAATCATGTCTGTTAAATCTTATCAATTACAACACTTTTATCAGTAGAAACCACATCATATACCCAGATGAGGCCAACAAGATGATGGATATACAAGAGGAACAGCCTCAGATCATGCTCAGAGAACTAATGGGGGTCATGGAATTTCTAGTCCTTGCATTAAAAGAAAGGCATCCACACAATAAATGACACAGCATTTCCAGCACATAAAATTAAAGATAGTGCATAAACAAACCCCAAGAAAGATAAGTTCAACATACCCCCAACATGCAATGAAAGAGAACCTTCTTTCAGTAATGGAGCTGCAGCACTATTTTGAACATTCTTTATTGATTCAGCTACCAACTCTGGAATATGCTCAACACCAACAGCACGTCCTTGTAGTCCAACCATAATAGCGAAACATGCAGTCAAATAGCCCGTTCCTAAACCGGAGTTTGGACAGAAAACCATGTCACCCTAAATGCTTCAAAGTGATTCACACATCAAAGGAAAATTGATGAAACAAAATGAATAATCTTGTCAGGTTACATGCCTATATGATTGCACATCACTAAACAGATAAGATTTTTCCTAACTAGTACAAAGAGGCATCATTAAAAGTAGACTAGAGTTCTCTTTAGTTCTTATTTTGTAACTCGTTAATCAGTTTCCTGCTTCAATTTTCCCAACCAAGTTTTACAGCTAGTTTAGAAGGGTGCATTTGGTAAAAATTTACTGTTTTCCCCAACTTCACATCGCTATTGAAAGAGAAAAAAGGGAAAAAAAAAAAAAAAAAAAAAATCCAAGATTCATATCCCTATCTGGCACAAAGAAAAGACATCATCAAGATCAAAGCTCTTGCTAGTTCCTTCCATTTAATAACTTATGACTCAGTTTCCTATTGCATGTTTCATAACCAAATTAACAGCCAGTTTGGATGGATAGATTTGGAGAGAATATTGTTTTTCCTCCTTTTCCCTGTTCTAGTCCATCTGAATAACAGAATCGCTTCAGAAATAGAGTAGGTTGGAGAAAAAGAAAATATGTTACAGCAAGCAACTTGTTTTCAGACATTCTCAGTCATCAGTAGATTGCCTATAGACACAATCCATACTAAATTCATCAAAGACGAGTCAAGAATACATCCAAGCATAATTAGAAATTACCAGATCCAACATCCAAAGCATGCATGCCAGGCTGCAAATTTTTTTCTAATAATTCAAGACACATGGCATGCATATGTGGTGCAGATATGGTTGCATTATAACCAATTTGCATGGGGCTGTCAACATATGGTGGGGTCCCTTCCGGAACAAAATGGGCCCTATCAATTCTTTCCATCACCTCTGCCACCTTCATGGAGGTAATAACACCGTAACTCTTTAGATGTTCCACCATTGCTTTGTTTTTGTCAATTCCACTTCCGGTCCAGAATCGCTGTACACAAAGAGAAAATAAGATAGAAGTCAAAGCTATCAGAGAAGCCCATCTGACAACCTGTTATGAAGTCCACAAGGGCAAGATATGTTTAAAATGTTATCAATATTAAAAACATGTTTAGAACTGCCAATGTGGAAGTGCCCAAACTTCAGCCTACACTGCATCTAAACAATGCAGATTAGAACCACTCTAAAAAAATCATTCTATGTTAATGTTTTGAATAAGATAGTGTATCCCCAACAACCCTACCACTACCACCAAGAAAAAAATAAAGCGCTATGGAGATTTATGTAATAATTCTATGCCATTAAAAGTTATGCATCTGCAAGACACAAAACTAATGATGCACTTACAAAATAAATTTAATTTGGAAGTATTACCATACTACCACCCTAGAAAAGAATTTCTTGCAAAGTAAAAATTAGGTGCCATTATTTGATGATATCGTTGCCCCTAACAATCAACAAATGGATTATTGGAGATTTATAATTGAAAGCCTGAAAATTAAGGAGTTATGATGTGGTTAGAGAAACTTATGTTCCTGACAAGTAATCATAACTTGTCTAACACTGTGGAAAACATAATTCCACAATCAGGTAACGCATCTAGCAAATAATTATGCTCTCACTAACGATTTCTAATTATATGATTTACTCGTCACCCGTTGAATAATGCCGAATCATCTGTAGCTGAGATACTACTAAATTCTTCTATCCACACTCCAAAACCATATAGTCAGATAAAGCCAAATGGATAACCACTACAGTTTGGCATTCTCCTAGCTTAAATTTAACTGCATATAGACGGTTGATTCAGTTGATCTTAAAACATTTTTTTTTTTTTTTCATCAAAACCGTCGGACTCAATTCATTCCAATCCAATTCCAAACACTATCACCAAGATGAAACTTCCAGCCCATAATTACACACATTGAAACCTCACATTCGAGTAGATTATCCACAAAATGGAGGAAAAAGAAAATCAAAATTATTGCCTCAAAATTTAAACAAGTATCCCAAAACAGTTCATCATTTTCCAAGTTCCAAAAAAATAAATAAATAAATAAATCATTCACGATATTCGTTTTATTAAATGTAAACAGACGGTTCAATCACGGATTCTCCAATTCTCAAAAAGAATTCTACAAAGTTCAGCTAAGTTAACACACAAAATTCCAAAAGCTTCTCGGACCAACGTAAAAATGAGCCAAACATTTCAGTGGTCACACGTGTGTGTAACAACGAGTAAGATGATGCGGAGGTACCTCCATGCGGGAGAAGAGAGAGTTCCCCGTGAAGAAATTAGGGCTCGGCAGACGACGACAACAAGAAGAAGAAGAAGAAGAAGAAATAGCGGAAGTGGCGGAGAGCCGAGGGAGATGAACGAGAAGAGGAAGAGGACGACGGAGGTGACGGCCGTGGTGAAGATAGCGAGTGAAGGTTAGGAGAGCGTTCTTTAAGGGCGCACGATAGCGGGAACCATACGCTATGGACGAGAGAGAATAATAATATGAAAGCGATGAGGAAGAGGAAGAAGAAGATGACATCATTTTTGGGACTCACGCTCGCTTATAGCTTTTATTTCTTCATTTTTTTTTTTTTTTTTTTCTTTCTTTCTGCTAACACAACAGTGGCCTCTCAGGGGCTCGAACCTCCTTCATTGCTCCTGGCCTTTACACGTGCACCTACCCACTCATAGCCATAGGAATAAAAGAATCATCCAGACTATACATGTTATCCCTGGAGGGACAATTTTGGAATGAAAATCCAGCTTGAAATATCCCGTGGGCGTGGTGGAAAAAATCATGCAAACCAATTTTTGGATTGGAGTTTTTTTAAGTTTATTATTTTTTTAAGTTGATTTGCGTATATTATGAAAAATAAGGAGTAAATTAGAGACAAGTAAAAAATTATTTAGTAAGTAAGATACAAAAAATATTATATTTTATTTGTGTAATGATAAGTATTTGTATAAAGAATGGTGTGATACTTTTATTTTATAAATTATTTTTCAAAATTTCACTCAAACTCAAAACAAAAAAATTGTACTTATTTGGACATCACCTGACATGTTATTATTCATATATGTCTAAGTGGCAAAATAAATAAATAAAATATTCAATATATACATATAAATATATATAATTCAAATAAAATATCATCATTATACTAATAAAATATATTATTTTTGTCTCCTTTTTACTAGATAACTTATTAACTTGTCTCCACTTATTCTTCATTTTTCACAATCCATTCAATTCCTTTTGGAAAAAAAATGCGCTTTTTTAAAAAAATTTTCAATCCAAAAACACCCTTAATTTTTTTTAAGTTAATTTGCGTATATTGTGGAAAACACGGAGTAAGTTGGAGACAAATAAAAAAGTTGTCTAGTAAATGAGATACAAAAATATTATATTTTATTTGTGTAATGATGAGTATTGATATAAAGAATGGTGTGATACTCTCTCATCTTCTCTCCATTTTGTTTTTAATATTTTTTTGTCAAGTGGACATATATGAATAATATTGTGTCAGGTGGTATCTAAATAAGTACACCACATTTTTTTAAAAAAACTGAATGGAAAACTAAAAAAAAAAAAAAAAATCAATCCAAAAATAGCCTTAAAATTTGGAATTTAGTTGAATTAAAATAATTATTTTAATTTATCAATCTGAGTTTAACAATAATTTGAAATAATACGAAATTTGAATTGAAACTTAATATAAAAACAACTAAATATATCAATTAATCAATTTAATTATAATATGTATATAATTTAAAATTTGTTAATTTATACCATTATTTAATACTAATTTGCTAACTTAATTATTTATTTATTTATTTTATAAAATTATTAATATTATTTAATTTAATAATACTTAATAATATTAATATTTAAAATAATAAATAATTTAATAGTAAATTAGAGTATATAATTAAAAAGATAATAAAAATTTAATTATTATTAAATTTAATTATGTATGTTCAATCGTCAAATACAATTATCATTAAATGAACTTTAACTTGAATTTGTTAATTTTAACTCTAACTTAATAATTTTGTGCTTCTCTTGTGAAACATTTTAATATTACCACCTTTAATTAAACAAATATTGAATATAATATTCTATGATTAAATTATTTTTGCTTAAATGATTTAATTTAATTTTTTTTTTTTATTAATTTTATCTTTCAATTATGTATTAATGTTTTAATTTGGTTGGTTTTCAAAAAATAAAATAAAAAAAAATAAAAAAAAAAAAACCAAAGGATAAAAAAAGAAACTTGCAAAGAAAATATCTTCTCAATTTTACCTTCTTATTTTGTATGGATGGACTTTGAAATATGCATAGACATCTGTCAAAATTACTATTGAATTATTTAAGTGTAGAAAATTTGGTTATTTTAATCGTTATATTTTTATTATTTAGACAAATAAATTTTTATTTTATTTTTGATTCAATTAGGGGTCTTTTTAATTAAATATTGACAATTTTCTATAATCTAAATTTAGGTATCAAGTACATGTGAGTCCTATAAAAAATATTTTTATCATTTATAATTTTGTTAACTAATTCAAATTTTAATAAATCTTCGTTTTGGTGATTGAAAATTGTCAAAAATTAGCTAAAATGACTTTTTTGTCTAATTTAAAATAAAATAGGGATTTAATTATTCAAAACTAAAAAGGCAAAGTATCTTAGTGACATCTGAACTTTTCCAAATTGTCACTTTTGCACCTAAAGTTATTTTTAACCTAAAGTGACACTCCAACTTTTTTTTTTCCTTCTAACTAACACTTCTGTCCACTTTGACTGTTAAATTTAAAAATTGGTCATAATGTTGACTTTTGATAGGAGTAATTTCGCCTTTTCTTTAAATAAGGAAAAATCCTCCAAAATGAACTGATTTGACAATAACCATTCATTTTTATTTTCTTTTCCTTTTATATTTACTTGTATATTAATTGAAGACCTAGTTTTCAAATTTCTTCTTCAAAGAAATTCATGAAATCTGTTCATCTAATATGTCAAGAATGGAGAAACGGTTGATGCCTAGGTGTTATTGTGGAAGATTGAACAAGGTGAAGACCTCTTGGACTGACAAGAAACCGTCTAGACGATTTGCAACTTATAACTAGAAGGAGACTCGATTTTGTGTGATTTCTTCATTCTTCAATGTCGATTAACTGTAAATGGTGTATTCTTCACTTTCTTTTTCTTTTTTTTTTTTTTTTCCCTCTGAAGGGTGATGATGGAAGAGAAGGTTGTGCTTTTCTTTTTTCAGTGGTTGGACCCTTAAATTTGTCGTTGAGTTATTGAAGTAATACTTGATTTATTGCGAAGAATGAAAGAGAAGGAAAATGAGCTTGAATCTAGCAAATGAATCTTGTAAAAATTAATAAAAAAATTTTAAATTGAAAAAGCAAACAATAAAAGTGAAAATACTACCTTTTCTTTTTTTGTATATTAGCTTGGATTCTATGGCTTGTACTACTATCATATCCTTAAGTGATTGGTGTTGTTGTCAGTTAGGTGATAGGATGAACTAGTAGTCATAGGTTGATGCTTTGTACTAATATGGTTCGTGAAATGAGAATTATCAATTTTATCTTTCCCATTTAACCTTGCTATGAATGAGTATTATGAATAATGTAATGGATATGATATCAAACCTAGAAACCAATTGAAAATGGCAAAGCAAATTGTGTTGAATGTAAGGAAACAAAAATTTAGCAATTTGCTAAGATATACCAAACTGATTCCAATAAAGAATATTGTCATTGCATAAAAAAACCAAAATGTACAAATTCATTGTTTATGAACCTTAACGAGTGCATTTGCACCTTTACACCACACTTTAACGCACAAGCAGACAAGAAGCCAAAATAAGAAATTGGTCATTAACCAAATCAATCCAAAAAATTAGAAAAGATTCTATCAGTTGTCTCCCCACATGGGTGCTAGCCACTTTAATCACTTTTTTTAGGTTGTTTTCTTAGGTGTGAGTATTTATTTTTAGGGCCAATTTCTCCCAACCAATCTCTTTCGAAATCTTCATAGGACTTTTTTACTCTTGATCTTGTGGAGGTTGTTGTCCTCTTGCAGCCTGTGGTGTTGAACCTCTACCCTTACTACCTCTACCCCTACTGTTAGATGTGCATGTTTGAGCTTCTAAAATGATATCTTCCACCCTCCTGAGAAAATCCTTTGTTGACTCTTCTGTTGGGTGAACTTCCAGATCTGCATTTTTTTGGGCTTCATCTTCTTGTGTTGTTGCTACTTCTTCAACTTCCTCTACCCTTTCTACATTTTCCATTCCTATTGTTGGTTGTGATACATTTCCATGGCCTTCATTGTCCCCTGTTAGATTCTCTTAACCTACAGGAAAAAAAGGGAACATCAGAGTATGCAAATGAACATGTCCAACTAACTAGTACATTTGAATGTTTAATTACCTTAGTAGTCTTGGTAGATCTACTTTGTCTCTTTCTTTTATTGACTTTTGTTCTTGTTCCTCTTTCCTCTGCTTTTACCTAGGTTGTGTTTTCTGTTTGGGAATTTGAACTGCTTGCTGCTGATTGTCTAGGTATGACATTAGTATTAATGATTGTACATTTTGCCCTATTATCCCTTGAACACCACAATTTCCACAGTGTATTACAATCCTCCGTCTTATCCTCCTGCCATGATCCTTTCCTTCCTCAATCTATCTCTTCCTGGCCTTTCTTGGTCTCCTTGTATATTTCTATCCTCTTGGCAGGTGTAATTGAATCTCATCTCCTTTAAGCCACATATCCTTGCCATTTATAGGTACTAGCACATGATCATACAATTGGTTAAATGTCTCAATACTGTAATAGGCATCAACCAAGGCATGAGGATTTTGGCCTTTTTTGTGAAGTGCAAGAATGTCATGCACACAAGGTATACCAGTTAGGCTCCACAATTCACAACTGCACCAATTTTTGCTCAAATCAACAATAAAATGTTGTCCATATGGACCTTTCACTTGGTAACCATCTAAACCATTCCAAATCGGTTTCCACTCCCTAAATGCAATTACAACCTCCTCCAATTTCTCTCTTATCTTAGGGGGTGCAATGGCCTTCAGGTTGTTTTCTCATCCACAATCTCCTTTTTTGAATCATTTCCATAACTAACTCTCTAATCCCTTCCATCATAGATAGTATGGGTTGATTCCTCACTTCAAGAATATAAGAATTAAAGGATTCACAAAAATTATTACATAGAATGTCACTCTTTACATGTGCTTAAAAAAAAAAAAAAAAGTTTTCACCCAGTTTTCCTTTCTAGGCCCACTAACCACCCATCTATAGGCATCCTTATCATACTCCTCCAACTGTAATCCCATACTCTCTTATACTAGTCAACCGTACCCCCTTCAATCAGTGATTTTGCAAATCTCCTAGCATTTTAGGACTTGGTTTTACTAATCTCTACCTTGTAATCTTCATCAACATTCTATCTTATTAGTTTAATAGGCATCTGTGGGTTCACCATGAACCTTTCAACATGCCTATGTGCTACCCACTTAGTTGTGATATGTATATTTCTCACTCATGATTACAATTAGCGTGTGCCAAGTTTAAAGACTTGATCACCAAATCCTCAGCATAACGACCAATTTTTAAACTTAATAGTTAAAGCTGACAAAAGTACTAGTTTAGAACGAGAAAAAAAATAAAATTGAAGTATCACTTTAGATTGAAAATAAGTTTAGGTGCAAAAGCAGTAATTTGGAAAAGTTTAGATATTATCAGAATAATTTGCCCAAACTAAAATATAAATACTTGTTCGTCTAAACTATAAACATATAGGAATTAAAACGACCAATTTTCCTTAAAGCGTGTTAAAGGCAAGGAGTTGAAACTAAAAAATAGTGCTAAAAATTTGAAGGGATTGAAAGAGAAGATAATGAAATCTTAGAAGGAGAGAAGAAAGAAGGAAAATTGGGCATTTTAATTCTCATATTTTTATTATTTTGACAAAAGGATTTCTATATTTTATTTTTGAACAGTTACATTATTATTTTATTTTTAATTGGACAAAAGGATCCTTTGAGCCAAATTTTGATAATTTTCAACAACCAAAATAAGGATTTATTAAGATTTAAGTTAGTTAATAAAACATTTACAAAAAAAAAAAAAAGTTAGTTAATAAAATTATAAATGACAAAAATATTTTTTATAAAATTTAGATGTGCTTGGTACTTAAACTTTAGTGATTAAAATTTGGCAATATTTAGCTAAAAGAATTTTTTGTCCAATTAAAAATAAAAAGAGAATTTAATTATTAAAAAAAAAAAATAATAGAAGAAATCGTTTATCTAAATTATAAAAGATATAAAAATTGAAATGATAATCAATTTTTTGATTTATATTGTATTTATTGTTGTACATCTTTTTTCACAATAAACACTGAAAATTATTTATGTAAGATTGATGAGCTAATGTTAAAAAGCAAATCCCTATAAACTGTATAATTGAATATGATGAAATTTCAAAATAATATATATATATATATATATATAGTGTTGTTTTTATTTACTTAAATTCTTTTATTTTTATCTGATTTATTAAATGTGAGGTTCTAATTTTTTTTTTTTTTTTTTTTTTGTGAGGACAAAATCGAATTCATTAATTCAAAACCTCTGAAGAGGTATGGAAAACATTGTCTGGAAAAGGAGGGAACCATTCAATGGTTCTAGACTACAAGGTGCCCAGCTTTGCTAGCTTGTGGGCGATCAAGTTAAAGTTGCGGGGAATAAAAGAAACAGACACGGAAGAAAAAAGGACTAAAAGTCCTTTAATAGCTGAATTGTGTGCCCACAAGGTGAAAGATCCACTGTGGGTGCTTGAATCTTTTGTATTAATGAAAGACAGTCCCCTTTGAAGCTTACATTGAGAAGGTCATGCATGTGAGCCCAACAGATTGCATGCATAAGGGCAGTAGCCTCAACCATTTCAATGTTGGAGTGGTGGAGTTCACTGGATCCTGACAGGCCATGAAGGATGGTGCCATTGATATCTTGAACAACCACGCCAAAGCCAGCTCTATTGTGGCAAAGTAAGCCATCAAAATAAATCGATATCCTGTTAGCAGCCACAGCCTGTGTAGTGATGGTGTTGATACTCCTGGGGTAAAAGCATTTTTGATATTGTTGTAGGCATAGAATTGATAGAATGAAGCATACTTGAGCATCCATTCATGATAGTTCCAATCACCAGATCAATCTGCTCATGGATAAGTTCATTCTTAGAGAGCCAAATATTCCATGCCAACAGTGAAAACTCGATGACCTCAAATGTCGTCCTGGTGTTGAATAGTTGGAAGAGCAGGTCATAAAATGAAGAGGACTGCATGTTGTGGATAAGATGGTACCAGCCTGAGTCTTTCCAAACACTCTTCGCCAATTTACACTCCAAAATGGCAAGCTTGATAGAATCCAAAGGGTTGCCACAAATACGACAAGTTGGGTCACTTTGAAGTCTTCTAGCAATGACTGCTCCAATTGCCAAAATGCCTGTAATGCAGCGCCATAGAAAATGACGGACTTTGGGAGGGATATTGAGTTTCCACAGCGACACCCATAAACGTTGTTGGTGCTGTGCAGTGGAAGATGAAGCTTGGTTCCAGCACATCTCCTCCTGATGAACAGCAAGCCAATGACTTGAACGGATCGAGTAGACACCATCGTTGTTGTAGCTCCAAACCAGTACATCAGCTGTACGAAGGGGGCAGAGAGGGATCTGGCAGATAGCTTCCACTTCACTGGGTAGGCACTACCTTTTGAGCTTTTGAACCTGCCACATCATGGTAGAAGTATCACTAAAATCAGAAACCAAATTAATACCTGAGGTGGCAGAATGGTCTATGATAGGTTTCATAGTGTTAGTATTTGGAATCCATTTGTCCCTCCAGGGATTAATGCTTTTACCATCCCCCACATGGTAATGAAGACCCTGGTGAAGTAGATTTCTGCCAACAATAATACTACGCCAAAGAAAATTGCAATGCTGAGGTTTAGTAGCCTGCAAAAAAAAAGAGTTAGGAAAATAAAGAGCTTTAAGAGCACGAACTGCTAGGGAATGAGGGTTTTGTAAAAGCCTCCAACTTTGCTTGGCCAAAAGAGCCAAGTTGAAAAGGTGGGGGTTCCGAAACCCTAATCCTCCCATATGTTTAGGTTTGCAAAGAGCATCCCAGTTTTTCCAGTAGATTTTCCGACTCTGTTCATCCCTTCCCCACCAAAAATCACGAACCAACCGAAGAATTTGGTCGCAGATACCTTTAGGTATCAAAAAGCATTGCATAATGTACATAGGGATAGCTTGGGCCACTGCTTTGATAAGAACTTCCTTTGCCTCCACAGAAAGCATTTTGTCTCTCCACCCGGCTAGCCTCTTCCACACCCTATCCACGATAAACTGAAATTGAGATTGTTTTCTGCCTTTGAGCCCCATAGGCATCCCCAAGTAAACATTAAAGTCGGACCCCTTATTGATGTGTAGCTAGGACAAAATCCTTCGTTTCATCTTAGGGTTTACTGCTCTACTAAAGAAAGCAGAAGATTTCGAGGGATTAATGAGTTGTCCGGACAGCTCATATCTGGCTAAAATCTTAGAAATTGCTACTGCATTATCATGTGTAGCTTGGGTGAGAATTAAGCAGTCATCCGCAAATAGTAAGTGAGAGATTGAGAGCTGACTCTGACCGAGAGGCAACCCGTTAAGGCTATGGTTCAATTCAGCTTGCCGAATAAGAGCAGAAAAGCCTTCAACAGATAGGATAAAGAGGAAAGGGGAGATGGGTTCTCCTTGACGGAGACCATGGGTGGGATAGAAAATCTCAGTGGGTGACCATTGATGAGAATAGAGAAGGAAACCGAACTAACGCATTTCATAATACAATTGGTAAACCAAGGAGGAAAACCCATACACTGAAGGATCTTCTTGAGGTAGTCCCACTCAATTCTATCATAGGCTTTCTACATATCTATTTTCAAACCCATACAAGTATTGCTAGGACCTCGAGATTTCTGAAATTGGTTAAAGCATTCATGCGCCACTATCACATTATCCATAATAAGGCACCCGGGCACAAAGGTGGATTGAGAGGGATCAATTAGATCAGGGAGGACACTCTTGAGTCTGTTACAAATGATCTTAGAGATAAGCTTATAGATCGAATTGCACATGCTCATTGGGCGGAACTCGTTCATACTCGTGGCCTGTTTGACTTTGGGAATAAGGACTACCAATGTATGATTGAGGTCACCTAAATCAACCTTACCTTCAAAAAAGTCCATGATTAAACCGGAGATCTTGTGCTTCATAGTAGGCCAGAAAGTTTTCAGGAAAACTCCTTGCATATCATCAGGACCAGGGGCTTTTGTATTGGGGATGTGACTCAGAGCATGCTCAATCTCGTTAATAGAGATTTTCCTATCTAAAAGAGAATAGTGATCCATGAAGAGATGTGGAAGGGCCAGGTCAAAAATATCAAAATCGCGGTGTCCTTGGGCGCGAAACAACGAGGAGAAGTGATTAACCGCAATGGCTTGTATCTCACTCAGAGGGGAAACCGGAAAACCATTCGGGCGGATTAAAAAATAAATAGTATTCTTCTGCCGCCGGATGGAAGCTTTACGATGGAAATAAAAAGTGTTACGATCCCCAAATTGTAGCCATTCAATTCTACTGCGCTGATGCTAGTATATTAAAAAAAAATAACATAATTTTGTGTTGTATTTAAGTCATATATTACAGTTTTAAAATGCTTCCCATAAATTCTTCATGATAATACACACACAAAAAATGGAAAAAAAAAAGAAAAAAAAAAGACATTAGTGAGAAAATCTTCAAAATTAAAAATAAATAAATAAATACCTATGAAAAAAAAAAAATTCTCGAAACTAATTAATTTAATACTCCCTCTATTTTGTTTATCTGATA
The DNA here is from genome assembly GCA_035583425.1 of Marsdenia floribunda. NCBI lineage: Eukaryota > Viridiplantae > Streptophyta > Magnoliopsida > Gentianales > Apocynaceae > Marsdenia > Marsdenia floribunda. The sequence goes on from JAXGGT010000002.1 coordinate 6,310,856, forward strand.
TTTCAAAATTTATTTTTACTTGTCATTTCTAAATAATAATAAGAAGAAAGAAAATTTAAGTACATATTCTTCTTAATTTTATTTTACCTTTTTTTTTCTTTTGAAAAGAAAGAATTTTATTTTACTTTATGTCTATACTTAATATTTATTAATTATTTTTATTTTTTAAAAAAAAAATATATTTTAGTATTTTTTAAGAGTGAAAAGAAGAAAAAGAAAAAGAAGCTAGCAAACTTTATAGCTGCCAGAGATGGTCTCTATTGGCAACAGTGAAAGTCTAATGAATTTCCCAGCTGCAGAATTTCCTTTCCTTTTGCTTTTTCACCATTATTAAAGCAAAAGATGAAATTAAAACCATTCATTCTCTTTAGCTTTCTTTCTTTCTTTTTTTTTTTTTTTTTTTTTAATCTTTTATTCAAATTTATTCAAAGCTGGACTCATAATGACGCAATAAATAGAGATTTGCAGTGAGGTAATACTTGCTTATGTATGCAATTCTTTTACTATATACAGAAACAGAAATTCTACTCCCTGTTGGGATTTCTTGATTGTATACAGCAATTATTTATCATTCTGTTAATGGCAAATGGTAAAGCATTAAAAATGCATAAAAAGATTATCTCTCTCTTTTTTTTTTTTTTTTTTTTTTTAAATATTGAGAGAACTCAAAGTGACAAAATTCATAAGGTCACCACTTGAGCTAAGACGTCCGAGTCAGCCATACTAACGGGTCCACAAGGGTTCACTTCACTCCGAAGCTTAGGGTCTTCATCTTATCCGATACAGTTGATTTCACTCTAAATGTCACTCTCAATTTAATGTATTAAGCATTTGATGCTCCTGATACAGGTTGTTAGAAAGTACACTTATGTACCGTGCTATGCAAAAAGATGAATGTACCTTTTGGAGCAGATGTCACTATTTTGATTGGACATCTATTTTTATATACAATGGTAACTCCTATTTGGTATAACATTCAAGTGATTATTCTCTCATAACTCTATTCATTTAATACTTCAAGAATATATATTCTTTGAATTCATCCTAATTTTACCATCAAAAGGTCAATACCAGAGATACTCTCCTTGACACGTGACTTGGAGATCCAACTCAACTATCTTGTTGACTCAGCACACAGTGGGAGTGTATTCCCGATCAATTATAAACTATCCTTTTTTTTTTTTTTTTCTTTTTGTTATAACAAATCCGGATCTAGATTGGTTGTGTCAACAGAATTTAATCTCCTGCTCTTTTGAAAGCCTCATCTGCTCACAACAAATATTAAACTCGAGCCACAGTATAATATACATAAGTCGCTTATTACTTATGCCTAAGACAAGGCTTAAAAAACAATGCTTTTATAAAGTTCAGTTCAACAGCACTTTATTTCACCTTGTTAACAATGTACATAATTTGGAATCTAGATTAAATGATGCATCATGAACTTTAATCTGGAAAGAAGAAAAAAAAAAAATGAAATCCTTATCCGATTAGTTTAAACAGGCTTTAAAATTTACACACTTTGCAAGTAAGGTACTTGATTCAGTTGGCTTTATTCTTTATAATCATTATATATAGACTCCATTCTGTACTGAGAAAATCACAGCAATTGGAGATTTTGTCTTGTATTCCTTTGCAATTTTTCCCAAAAATTAGAGTAAGAAAAATGGCAACTTCTGCACTGCCTGCTGCAGCTAAGACTTCTTCTTCTTCTAGGCAACTGATGAGGCGTGACAGGGGAATGTTCTCTGCTTCTGATGACAGTGCAATGATGAAACAGATTCAGGCCACGCATTCCCCTGATGGCCGTGAACTCGAAGTTAAACCTATTCTGCATGTCATCGAGGCAATCCTGCATCAAGTAGCCCCTGGAATTGATGGAGTTATAAATGTACGGTTTACCAAAAAAAAAAAAAAAAGCTTCAATACAACTTACCAAAAAATCTTTAATGTCGTATTGATTGCATTTAAATTTTCTTCTCATGATTTTTCAGGGAACAAATCATGACGATCTGGACTCCTTGGAGAAGGCTGAACTGTTTGGCCTGGATGGCATCTTAGATGGATTGGCATATGTAACTCACAAGATATCCTGTGAGGTTAGTTCTTTATACTAATCTAATCTGCAATTGGGAAAAAGAAAAAATGTTGAAGTCTTCAGCCATCTTAAAGAAGTTGTCCTTCATGTGTTTCTATGGCAGTTGGAATGCAAGTGTTCAGGTGGTGCAGATGCACATGCAACGACAATGGCAATACTAAACATGATCTCGAGCTTTCCCTGGGATGCAAAGGTGGTTTTGGCATTTGCAGCATTTGCTGTAAACTATGGAGAGTTCTGGCTTATTGCCAATCATTTCTCCACTAATCCACTTGCCAAGTCAATATCCATCCTTAAACAACTTCCAGACATCTTGGAACATTCTAATACACTGAAGTCCCGGTTTGATGCTATAAATAACCTTATAAAAGCCATGTTCGATATAACCAAATGCATTGCTCAGTTTAGGCTACTCCCTGCTCAATACATAGCCGACGACACACCTCCAATGGCACGTGCTATGGCTTATATCCCTACTGCTGTTTACTGGACAATAAGGAGCATGGTGGCCTGCTCCTCATTGATAACAAGCCTGCTAGGCATGAACTATGAGTAAGTTATAATTCAATGAAACTGGCACTATCTATTTCAGTTTCTCAATAATGAACATTACTTGAGGGGGAAGAAAGAAGTTTTACCTTTTCACACACTTGCAGGCTGATCGGATCCACTGCAGAGACTTGGGAACTCTCAAGTTTAGCTCACAAGCTAAGCAGCATTCATGAACACCTTAAAGCACAGCTGCGTAACTGCTACCAACACATTGGTGAGCAATTTAAAATTTATGCCAATTCATAAGAATGAAGGAAAAGACTTGAAGATGTGTACCGGTTTTTCATATTTAAGAATTTTGAAGATCTAACACAACATGCTGAAATGGTATTCAGATGATAAGAAACACACGGAGTACTATCAAATGCTGGTGCATATATTTGAGGTTCCACATTTGGACAACATGAAGGTTCTCAAGGCCTTGATCTACATGAAAGATGATCGTCTTCCCCTTGAAGTTGGCACTACTAAAACAAGGGTAGATTCACATAAATTGACCCTTCTCTCTTCACATTCCAATTCTTCTTTTCTTTAATCAAGCTCTGATTTCTAACAATAGAAAAACTGATATAGGCAAGCATTGATTTGCTAAGAAGAAAGACCGTGGTGCTACTGGTATCAGATCTAGATCTATCTACTGATGAGCTCCCCATACTTGTACAATTTTATCAAGAAGCACGAACGAGGCAAGAATTTCAATATGAGATTGTGTGGTTGCCAATTGTGAACATATCAGTGCCATGGAATGAAGGACAAGAACAAAAGTTTAAGCAGCTTCAATCACATATGCCATGGTACACAGTACACCCCACATTACTAGAACCAGCTGTGAACAAGTATATCAAGGAAGTGTGGCATTTTGAGAAGAAGATGATGCTAGTTGTGCTAGATCCGCAAGGTAAAGTGGCCTGTCCAAATGCACTCCATATGGTCTGGATATGGGGAAATCTTGCTTATCCCTTCACCCTTGTGAAAGAGGAAGCATTGTGGAAGGAGGAGACTTGGAGGATTGAACTATTGGTGGATGGCATCGATCAATTGATTCTCGATTGGGTAAACAAAATATGTTACTTTTCAATAAATTGTATATAGTTAGACATGAATGCATGAGTACATGATCTAGTCCATTTACAGCTAACTTGACAGGATAAAACTAAACTACTGTTTTTGTATCAGATTGTGGAAGGAAAATACATTTGTCTGTATGGAGGAGAGGATATTGAATGGATCCGAAGATTTACAACAACAGCAAAAGAAGTTGCCAAAGCAGCAGAGATCCCTTTAGAAATGGTTTATGTGGGAAAGAGTAACAGCAAAGAGCGAGTTAGAAGAATCAATGCTGTGATAAGCAAGGAAAACCTTAGCCACTATTGGCACGACCCAACATATGTTTGGTTCTTTTGGACCAGAGTAGAGAGCATGTTATACTCAAAGATGCAACATGGAAAGACCATTGAAAATGATAAGATAATGCAGGAGGTAATGACCATCCTCAGCTTTGATGGTAGCGATCAAGGTTGGGCACTCTTCAGTTGGGGATCTTTAGAAATGGCCAGAGCTAAGGGTGACACAATGATGATGAGCCTCACAGTTTTCGAATCCTGGCAAGAAGAGGCAAAACAAAAAGGATTCCTGCCTGCTCTCATTGACCACTTGAGGAGTCTTCACACTCCACAGCACTGCAATCGCCTTATCCTTCCAGGGATTGCTGGTGGCATACCAGAAATGGTGGTCTGTGCAGAATGTGGCCGTCCAATGGAGAAGTATTTTATGTACCGCTGCTGCATTGACTGAGAAAACATCTTTCCCTTTCCACATGAAATAAAAAAAAAAAAAAACTAGTTTATGATGTTAAACGATGATAGCATCTTAGCATCAGACTGTTGCTTGTTGTAATGTAGTATAAAGTTGAGTTTGTTTTGATGTACTGTCTAGAGCTGTGGGATCCTGGTGTCAATGCCCATGTTTCTAGACTAGCTAAAATGTCTTTCTACTGGTTGTTATTTCTACTACTCTGCTATGGAAATTAATCTTCATTTGATACTTTCCGAAAGATTTTTTCTTCAGTTTCACACTTAGCACTGGACCATGTCTGCCATAATCCAATTAACGAGATAGAAAACTAGCATAAACCTGAAGCAAGAATTTCAACCTAATTATCAAGAAATGTGTAAATACAAGCAAAGAAGGAAAACAAAATCTGCTTTCTGTTTTAGCATTTGCCACTAATACATGCAACCTTTGTCAAGTTTTTGCTATTATACTGGAGAAGGATTCAACTATGGCTGCAGTTATGAATCTAGCAGGAAGCTTCATCTCTTTTTGAACAATTTCGATCAAATCATTTGTCAGCCACCAAGTGATTCACTTCCAGTAAAGGATTCAACTAACTATTATCAGATTAAATGAAAAAATTCTCAGATCAAATTTGATTACCTTGTAACAACGTCAATGTGATTGTGATTGTGATTGTGATATCCATCCATCTCAAAATTGACTGGATGTAAGATAGATACAAGATCCATCTGTTTCTGCTCTGATCTATCTGAAACTATATCATGTAACAAAAGGACAGACCAGGCACTCTTCTTTGTTTGGAGCTCTGGATGTTCTCATGGCAGCATACACCTTTTCCTTTAAAAAAAAAACAAACAAAGACAAACAAACAAGAACTGCGTCAATCTACTCGAGGGTTCAATCACCAAAACAAAGAGCAAATCAAAATGGAGGCTTCCACTCCACAACATTCGGATTCTTTACATGTCATACACACACAAAAGTGCACACACACATACACAAAGAAAAATATTTGATCTTCACACAAAATGTAACTATGCCCATTAGAGCTGATGAAGTAAAATAAAAAATAAAAAAAAAACAGTGATGTATCTGTCAATTCCATATGGTATCCTAAACCTCAAAACATCATTTCAGCTCAATTAGGGAGAAAATATTATCATGATACATGTATGTATATATAAATTATATATGTATATATCCCTCCATATTCCTTCTCCTTCAATAAGGTGTAATAAAACCAAGTAGTGAAGAATGCAGAGTAAAATGCCTCTCTTTTTCTCCTCAGATTTGGGTAGAGTTATTGTACTAAATAGCATGAAAGATCAGTAATTTTGCCTACATACAAACATAGGCTTGATTACATTTTTTTTTTTTTTCTTTTTCTTTTTCCAATTTCTATTGAGAAATATATAATATTCATATGGGAATAGAAAAATTGAGAGGTTTTGAAAGAATACTGGAAGAAGAAGAAGAAGAAGCATTCATAGGTTTAGATCGTAAAGTCGCCATTTATAGAACTTTAATTGTTACCATTTTCATACTTTGATGTAACTTGCAACCAAAGGCAATTCAAAAAAAAAACCACTAAAGATAGGAATTTAATTCCACCAACACTTCTCTTTTTTGTTCTTTCACTTCTTCTCTTCTTTTTTGTCTTTGAAGGGATTGATAATTCATTGTAACCGCGTCATGAGTTGTTGTCACCATTTTATTTATTTATTTATTTATTTTTATAATAATATAATTTAAATTATTTAGCTTGACCATTACAATTTAATAATATAATCTTTAAATTTACCTCATTTATAATTATTGTAATTCAAACTTTATTTTATTAATTGAATAATACCATTTGTAACATTCATTCTTTAATAGTAACAAATGTAATAACAATTTTACGTATGACTATGAAATGATTATTTTGTAATAAGAACTTTACGTGTGATTGCAAAATTATTGATTCGTGCTATAAGTTCCAATATATATATATATATATATATATTACCAATTAATTATTTTAGACGTCAATGACTTTTTATCTTTAAGTTGTTTTTTAAATCAATAGATCTTTAATTCTTCTAACAAGTAAATTTACAAATTCTGATTACTTATTATGTAAGACAAGACCGAAAAGGGCAAAAAAAAAAAAAAAAACCCGTGATAAATTCGGAAGTTTTAATGGTTATTTTATACGACGGGTTATTGGAAATTCCGATTATACTCCTCAGAAGAATTGAAATGGTTAATTGATACAAGATTATGGATAACAAGCTCAATGAAAGATTGAAGTAGTTAACTGATAAAATTAATTTAAAATAATAATAGTAATAATAATCAAAGGTCAAATTAATTCTAAAATATAATTAACACATTTTTATAAATAAAAAGAAAAAAAAAACAATTTCCGTGAATAAAGTAAGTTCTTTGTAACATCAAGTACTTGTTTAGCTTACTAGCTTTTTTTAGCCCCTAATTTACCTTAGCTCCTCCTTTCCTTCCACCCACCATAGAATATTTCTTAAATCACCCCCAATCACCAAAAGATACCCACCCCAGAATCACGAGGGCTGAAGAACACATGAAAATGGGCTTATCCAGTACATCCATTAACAAGAAATCCTACTCCTACTCCTACTTCCACTGTGAAGTTCAAAATATGCATCTATCAAGGGTCAAGTAATGACTTTTTGCACTCAACCGCCACCAAATGCAAATGCAAATGCTAACGCTAATACTTACAATTAAGACTAGCCAATACTCCATCTCAGTTATTTTTGCAATCAAGGCCATTGTTTTTTTATCTTTAGCTCTCTCAGCTGCTGTGAAATTACTAAAAGATTGCCACACAAGCTACTGTAAAGTGTGTTGAAACATTTTGGTCCCCCAGTGCCACCAAACCTCCACTGTCTCCCACAAATCGTTCAGCAGGAACCATAAGTACCTACCCTTTACCCAATCACTTGTCACTAACGATACACAATGTATAAAAGCTCAAAATCCCTTCTTTGCTAGGATTCAACACTTTAAAAAGACGCTTCTATTCCAATAGAGACATTAGTACAACAATCAGAATGATTAAGTAGATAGGCACTGCGAAGGACAAAACAAACCAAATATTTGATGCATTTCATGATCTATGTCAAGAGCACCATCTGCTTACATGAATACCAAAATCCATCCTACATCATTTTAACCGTGGATTTCCAACAAAAACTAGGGTTTGCATTGTCAAGAAAGATTTAAACTGAACCATGAGAAAATTCATTACACCCGTATTTTATGTTGCAAGTCCACAGCTTCCACCCTAAAAGCTGATGATCTTCACGCTGAACCATCAAGAAGGACAAATATAAATTGGTTATACGATCTGTCAAAGGTTCAAGTTGAAACTCTCACATTGTGGACAAATGAAGAGTTAATCTTGTTTATATAGACAATTCCACTATGCATCTACATTTAAAATACAATACCTACAAGAATATCATCAGCCAAATCAAGAATATAGACTTAATTAATCTCAAAAAGGAAAAGAGAAGAAAATGCACAAACAAATGCATGTTTTTCTTTTTAGATATACTCCCAAAATCCAAAACTCTAATTTTTCACTCCAAACAGAACAAAATAAGCAAAATGCAAAATTAACACAAGTAGTTCAGCTGTACCAGTTCCAATTATCCAGAAGCCAAAGCCAAGCTGCAAATCAAAGGGCAAATCTTCAATTCATCCAGCCATTTGAAAGAAGAAAATATATGTATACAAACACACACATTTTACATACATATATTCTACCTGGTTCTGTCATTCAAACAGGAAAGTTTGACACAACCGAAGGAATGGCACAGACATCTCATTTTCAGGAGTGCAAAACTGTATTCAGGAAAGAGGCATCAGGGAAACCTCCATGACTACCCTTATACCTCACTTACAAAAAGAAATATCAAAACCCAGATAAAAACAATAAAAGAAACCGACATCCCACTAGAGCACTCAGACTCCCAACGCACCGAATGGAGCTCAGCACAGGAGAGGCAAACAATGCTCCTTTACCAACTTTACATATCTTGTGAAACAATGGCATCTCCCAAAATGTGCTTCAATTGTTAGAACCCAACAGATTTAGCAGAAAACAAAATGTCAGAGAGGAAGTATGATTAAAATAAAGCGCAAAGTGATATTAGATAAAGGATGAAAAGTATACTGTGTAAAAAAAAAGAAAATAAAAGAGACAACTCTACTCCCAAAGAGATGAATCACTGAAATAGCAACAAAGCACAAGTCAGTAAGAAACCAACTGCTCATGCAAACATAAGTCCTACATACAACTAAATAATCATTTCATATGAAGCTTGGATCAACTCATTTTTGGAATGCTCAAGAAATCCTGCAGCCAAATAGACAACCACCGAGTTTTCCGTATCTGTGCAGATTCCACACCATCAGTAGAGCATAGCATAAAAAATCAGTCTAGCAGTACATAGTGAATATAATCTCCAAAGTAATACAAAAGGTAATTCCAGAGGGTCTGAAATTAAGATAATAAACTTCATGCAGCCACAACAGATCCAATAATAACCTTTTAAATGCTAGGCAAGAAAAGATCATTTCTTTCTACCACCACGTTCTCTTATAGAGAGTGAAAGTGATTCTCCGGATGCAACATTGTAGTATGCAAGCGATAAATTATCCTTGAGAAATCCAGCCTTTCCACTCAACTTTTGCTTGTTGGCAGGAAGCTGGATCTCCCCCGCAATTTTCTCCTTCAGACTGCCAACTGTCTCAGACAGGGATTGCATGGCAATCTCTAGGACTTGCCCCATCAGGTTTCCATCATCAAGATTAGGTACAGAAACATTGATTCTAGCCGGTCCCTGTATTAAATAAAATATAATCAGAACAAACTGAATGAAGAAGCTACCAACAAATATCATCAAATCCTGTAAAGCAAATAAAATTCAACAAAAAATACAAAAGCAGAGCGTTCCTTACAGAATGCTGAGCCAAAAATTGGTCTTCAGGAATAAGCATGGTGTCATCAAGCTTTTGTCTTTTAGGTTCTGGCTCATCAGGAAGAGGAGGTGGAGGATGAGCTTCTTCAGGTGGAGGTGGCGGTGGCATTCCCTGAGGCATGGGAGGGGTTGGAACCATTGGCATGCCAGGCTGAGACATTACTGGAACAAATGGTCGATGGCCACTCAAATGCGTAAATTGTGATCCAGGTGGAGGGGGTATAGGGGCACTAGGTGGATTCATGGACATCATTGGAGGACGATTTACCATAAGTGGCTGCTGTCCAGGGATCATTGTCATTGGAGGGGCTGTTGGAGGTGGTGGTCGAACAGATTGGATCATGTTAACCACTGGAAGCCTGGGAGGCGGAGGTGGAACAAGAACTCCAGAACCAGGTGGGGCTGAATACTGAACAACACCAGGAGGCCTTGGTATATTAACAGAAACTCCACCTGGTGGCAAAGGAAGTGGCCGGACAGATGCAATACCAGGTCTGGATGGTGGAGGAGCTGCAGGCCCAGGAAGATTTCTCATATCACCGTTTCCTGCTTCATTTTGATCTTCTCCAGCAGCACTCTGGGACAATGCCTGGCTTGCAGTACGGCCAATACTTCCTGTGTGACCATCCCAGATAACCTGCTTTGGTTGTTCATCTTTTTTCTTCTCAATTTCTGCCTTGACTGCATTAGAGACCTCTTCTTCAGTTGTACCAAAAATATCTGGACGTGTTCGAGCAAGTCCGACAATGTTTCTAGATATTTCATCATCATGAGCAAGAGTAGTTTCTCTAATTTTAGCAAACATCCTTTCCTTTTGCTCCTTGTATTTTGGATCAATGAGAGAAATCCTTATATGCTCGGACATCTCACTAATGGGAATAAGCTCATGTGTTATTGGAGAGATGACATATTTAGTAGGATCTCTCTCAGCAGGCAACCTTTCCTCAGGCCTTTTCCAATTCTTCACAATTCTCATTGGTGGCTCCTGGTCCTCCACAGTGACCTTCGCTTCATTATTTTTCATGTTGCCATTCTCCTCAAGACTTGCAGCTCTCATGCCCTCTTCAACCAGCTGTACCTCCTCTTCATCCATTTCCATTTCTACTTCCTTTCCAGGCTCAACGATCTCTTCTACTTCTGCACCAGGCATCTTGCTCCTCCTTATAACTTCCTCAAGCGTCATTGGAGGAGGTAAATCCTCATCTTCTTCATCTGCAAAGTCTATAGTCTCAACAACAACAAAGTCATGCCAGTCTATCATAGCCATCTGCAACCGTTCCTGTTCTATCTCATCTTCAGCTTTCTGCCTAGCCTGTTCTTGTGAACGTTCCCACTCCAACCTATGCAGACATCTTTCAAGCACAGTAGTCATGTCAGTAACACTCTTCCTCAGCTTATCTGTCCCTTTAGGAGGCATAAGGACTTTTGAATATGCATCCACCAGTGAGGTAAAAAACATAAACATGCTGTGTGTGGGCTTCAGAAAATGAAACTGAGGGTTGTTAATCTCTCTACTAGTTAATCCTGTCAAAAATGATTTTCCATTTCTTGCCACAAATTGCGCAGTAAGCTTAATAATATCCAACTCTTCTCCAGTAATCCCTTCAGGAAGCCGCACCGTATACTGCTCTGCCTCAGGAGGTTCAAGGACCTTATGAACAGGTTTAAATTGAGCTGAAGGATCAGGCTTCACTACTGCATCCTTGTTGTCAATAGTTGGAGCAGCAGTTGCAGAATCAGGAGCGGCTGCCTCAGCAAACGGTGCTGGCTGCTGGGAAGAGACCTGATTCTGTGATCGAGCTTCAGACAATCTATGCTGATAGTACGCATGGTAAGGATCAGATGAATTCAAGAAATTAAATTTTGGATTTCCAGCATTGTTAGCAACAATTCTCTTCTCAAACTCAGGACCATTCTTGGCCACAAACTGCGCAGTCTTGTCCACGATGTTTCTAATATCTGGAGGTGGATAAATTATACCAATAGTCCTTGTATGTGTTGCAACAGAAGCAGAAGCTGAGTTAGGTTTACTAGCTTTGTTCTTATCCTCTTCACTCTCATTCATCTCCACATCATCTTCAGTCACCTGGGCCTCGGGTAAAGGGCCCAGATTCCCATCAGAGGGTGGCGCCGGTAAAGGCAATATTGGCAAAGCGCCCAGCATCTTCTGGACCATAGGAAGTAGCATAAAGCGAATAGAATGAATATTTTGCGAGAGAAAACAATGTTTATATATATATATATATATATATATCAAGAATATATATAACTGCTTCGAGATTCAATGACTAAATAACTAAAAAATAACCTAAAAAGTGCTTTGATTAATTCAATTAATTAACACAAAGCAAGTGAAAACCAAAAATTACAAAAATTTCAGAAATGAATGAATGAACTTCATGAACTACTAACCTTCGGTTACACCAACAAAAGTTTAACACTCGAAGAAAAGAATCAAATAGTGATTCCGCCACTAACTTCCAACACAAATATCCTATTCCAAACCTTCAATTTCACAGCAGCACCTGCCAAACCAAAAAAATAAAAAAAAGAAATGCACTAGGGTTACAATCAAATCCAATATATATGCTTCAATCACAGAGAATACCTAGGTTAAACCCCAATCCATAAGTCCTAACAGAAAATCAAATATAAATATAAAATTCAAGTCATTATCATCGAAAACAAGCAAGAGATGGAGAGCGGGGAAGAAGAAGGAGAGAGAGAGAAAGAGGGGTACCTCTCGGGCTTCAAGGAGGGAAGCGTTCGGAGGATTCAGAAATTTCTAACTTTAGTGAGTTTTTGTGAAATCCAAAGAGTTATTAGCCGACTCTTTAAATTTAAAATACATCAATCAAACACATTTTTTCTAAAATGTTTATAAGTTAATTATTAAGGGTTACATTTATTTTTTTAATAAAAATTTTAAATAGTTACATTTATTTTCTTTAAATTAATAAAAATTTACTTTCATAAAAAATAAATAAACAACCTAGTAAAATTTTTTTAAAATAACTTTTCTTTCAAAATATTGTAGAAATTTTAAATTTTAAATATACTAACTATATATATATATATATATATTAATTTGAAGTTTTTTTCACTTTTAGTTGATTTGAATTATACCTTTCGGTAATTTCATCATTTAATATTCTTATTAACTAATTGTGGATAAATTTATAGGGGAGAGACCTCCAAACGGCAATATATAGTTGAAATGTAACATAAGATCATTTCACGTGAAATTTGAATTTATGACCTTCAATAATAAGATAAGTGGAGGCAACTAATTAGATTTAAAGTTAATATTTTTGCTCTGCAAGCGAAGTGGAGGTGAAATTTCAATATTCGGTAGTTATTTTACATTTTAGCTAATTCAGAATCGAGCCACATTAAATTTCTTTTTAAAAAAGTTTTCCTTAATACTCTTTTTTTTTTTTTTATACATAGAGTTTAAATTCAAAATGTTACTTAAAAAGAACCAAACTCTTTTTTTTTTTTTTTGTTTACTGCATGAGGTGTCCTAAATGAGTTCCAACGAAAGGTAAGTTCTAACTCTAAATTTTTTAAACGGTTGCATACGTGGGTGCGGTTTCAATTCCGCAAACTCACTTAAGATATCTTCTCTTGATTTGAAGAGGTTTCATTTCAGATTAATTAAAATTTAAAATAGTTAATTATTTATAATATTAAAAATCAACTTTCATAATTAGTTAATAAAAAAAATATTAATAACACAAATTATAAAATATTTTTACTAAATAATCTATTATAATTTAATTAAAAGTAATAAAAATTAATATATAACTTCTTAGTTTTTTTTTTATATATATACAAATTATACAAATTAATTTCACAATTCAGTTAATTTATTCAAAACCGGTCTAATTGGTGGTTTACCGATTTGCAACAATTTTTTTTTTTTTTCCTAAAAATAATTTAATGCAAAAAAAAAAAAAAAAAAAAAAAAAAAAAATTGAATTTGTTTTGAAACTAATTTATTGTCCGCGATTAGTTAACAAACTTATCAGCCCTTACTAATTAGTTAATCACATAAATAACGTTGGTTCTTTTTTTTTCTTTTTTTTGTGTTTTATGGACATAACATAATTAAGAGATGATTAACTAATTAATCACATTATATATATATATATAGTCATGTTTTTTCATTACTCTTTCCTATTTTTATAAATAAAAGCGATACAAATAAAAATATATTTATCAAATTTTATTTATTGGTCAAAATCGAAATATAAAAATAAAAATACATTTAACAACTCTCCTTGTGGGAGTTTGTCCTGGGGTTGGGGCTTCTACAGTCTTTTCCCTCAGGTCCTCTGTCTTCTGGTGCACATCCCTCGATTTGTCTCTTACCTGTCTAAGGGGCCTCTGGTCAGGTGAGCGAGGTTTATTCGCCGGTAGTCGGGCTCCGCCCTTTAGGTGGTCGGGCTCCGCTTGCGGGGTTCCCTCGTTAATCCAAAAAAAAAAAAAAAAAACATTTAATTTTAATTATAAACACAAAATCGTTTAAGATGAATCAAGTCAAAATAATCATTATGTCAATGCTACTATCGCCTTAATTCTCGTAATCTTGTATTTGTTAAGAAGGATGACCAAGATGGAAAAGAAAGATTTTCAGCACTACTCTCTCTACTCCTGATCAGACAATACATATATATATATATAGAGAGAGAGAGAGAGAGAGAGAGAGAGAATATTTATGATTCTTGACTGAATTTTATTACTACTAAAATATGGTCAAAATTTATACAATATTGATCTTACAAAATGCCAATATCACAAGATATACCAAACTAATTAAAGAATTATCTTGAAGTTACCTCAAGCTTTAGCTGTGCAGGATCGAGAGGGGCTTTCCCCCCGTTCTACACTCCGAAGATTAAGTTAGGCAATGTAACCACAGAGAAGAAAATTCACAATGAAAGGAAAAATAGTTAAGTAAGATATTGCTTACTAGAAAAAAGCC